>VZTY01029291.1:42271-62172 GCA_013400935.1 Turnix velox
GAAGTGTCCCTGCCTATGGCAGTGGGTTTGGAACTAGATGATCTTTAAGGTCTCTTCCAATCCAAATTATTCTATGATTCTATGATCTGCGAGTTTTCTTGTAATGAAGTAAGTAACAACTATTTACTGGAGAGTGAGAGAATGTATTCAAGTCTGAATTTAACATATCAGCTGTTTAATGGATAGACTGTTGAAGCTGATAACTAAGAATAGCACACCTCTGTGCTATTTTCCTTGGCACATCACACTTTGTAACATTCCTCATTGGTCTGAGGTGTAAGTTTCTCATAAAACCTGTGAGTGTAGGACTGGCTTTCCTCTCTCTTCCATTTGATACTTGTACTTGGATTCTTACAGAGGAAATTGGGGCAATTTATACAATTTCATGCTGAGACTAACTTCACCTTCATAACTTTCATTCATGTGATCCTTTTGAAGATTCTTCTCAGGAAATCTCGGCAATTTATGTGATTCCTAGAGGCTCTACGTCTTCCTTTGTCAGTGTCCTGGAAAAATACACATGTCCAGCTGAATGCACTGCTTCTCAGTGCTCATCAGTCCCTCTCTGCATGTGAACCCTTTGTGCTTACCCTTAGGAAATATCCATACTTTGCAAGGAAGATTTTTCTGGAGGCATTTCAGCACTTTCAGTGTCTTCACAAGCAGCTTCAGGTTCAGTGCTGTGTTATTCATGCTCTTTCTCCTACCTCATCCTTCATAATGATTACAGCTGTACAAGCTCATAACCTTACCTTATGAAGACAATACTAGGGACCCAGCAAGATGCCTCAGCAGCAGCTTGTAAGAAGGAACTGAGGCTAACTAGACAATTCTGCTCCTTCTTGCCCTTAAGGCAAGACAGAAACCTAGAAGGCTTAGACAGCTCATACAAAGGAAGTTCCCTGTGCTCCATTTTATTCCCTTGGAATCCATCTGACTGTAATTCAAAGAAAGCTCAAATCCTACCATTCCTTTTGCAGTTTCTACCTTCTCTCCAAGAGAACAGCATTTTTCCTCTGTGCTCTCTTATCCACATTAAGATCTGTGCTCAACATTGTGGGGATTTTTTTCTTTCTGTGAAGGAAAGAGATGCTTTTCTCTATTTTTATAGAAGCTGACTGAGGAGAACTGATCATTCCTCTTCCCTTGGTCATTTGCAAGTAAAAATAATCAGTGTATTTATATAAAATACATACTGACATTAGATATTACCTATTTTGCAGTATCAGCAAATAATGAGCTAGCATTTGTAAATTAACAAAACAGGCAAGCTACAACTTTTAATCTACATGACATTCATTTTATAATTTGCAATCCACATCAAAATTAATACATTTGTTGAGTCTGAGGTGGGTTTTTTTTGCATCATTTCAGACAGAATCTGAGATGATATGACAGAGAACGTCAGCTGATAGAGGATTTCTCGAGCTTTGGCATTTTCAAGTAGCTTATACAATGTTCAGGTGTGACTCAGAGCTTTTTTGTCTTTTTCCAAAAGCTCATTTCAGAAGCACATAACATTTTCAGAGCACAAAAGCCCTGTTTTCAGAAGTCACTGGAGCATTCAGAGGCTGCTAAAAGACAATAGCTCTTATTTACCTGAATATTTAAGACATGCTACAATGCTCACGTGCTAAATACCTCCTGCCAGATAAGGGTTTTATCTGTGTCAAATTGTGATTGCCTGTTACCACCTCTTATGAATGTCACCACAATTAGAACTTTCACTCTGCATTTTAACTGCCACAGCAAACAGAGATACTCAGTTTCAGTTGAAAAATGATTAAAATCTAACAACATCTGTCAATTCTGATGTCATGGTTATGCATTTCACATGCTTTGAACAAAGATAATCATATGAGGGTCACCTAAGCCAAGATGTAACAAGTCTCCTTCACTGGATGTACAGACAATTAAAACACTGCTCTTGATTTGAATAACTTTCTACTGAGAAATTGGGTAAGGCTGGGTCAGAGAGTGGTAAGACATTAGCAGTTGAGATAAAATTAATTTGCAAGAAATGACGGCTTTCCAGAACACCAGTCCAGATCACCAGCAGAGCCTACAGGACAGGCCAGCTGCCAGGCAGGAGGATGCCAAGCCTCTGGGCTCAGGGGATATGAGGTCAGGCAGAAGCAGAGCATTCAGGTCCATTTGTTGTTTTCCAAAGGGCTGTTGGGATCTCTAGAGCTTTCCATTCTGTAGTTAAAAAATTTGTTTGACCTATCTCTCTGTCTTGCTGGTCTAGCCTCATTTTCTCCTAAGGATTTATCTGGTCAGCTCCCACAGTCAAGTATTTTTCTGTGGTGGTATGATGGGAAGGGAATTGCTCTTACTCCAGAACCTGTAGATTCTGGAACAGATTTATGACTAGTACTCTGACTGTGAATCATGTCATGCCATTCAAACTGCTGGGGAAAAAGAAGGGGATTGGAAGGTATCATGTAGGTTCATTTTCAGGAGATTGCTGTGGTGACTGAAAGTCTGCAAACAGGTTCAGATTAGAGTAGCTTCCCAAGTCTAAGAAAGACCAGCACTCCTCTTTCCTCTTAGGTAGCCCAGTAGAGAGAAATCCAGAGTGATTTCTAAAAGTTTAGGGTTAGCCTGTACTGTCAAGACTGACCTACAATTTTGTTTCCTGCTCTAAGTTTGTGGCCATGTCTTTGATCTTGACTGGCTTTTTTATTCTTGCTGCTTTTCAATGCCTGAAGGTTTTTTTCCAGGTACTACTGCCCAGTGCTACAAAATTCCCAGTGCAGTTTGACGGCTCCACAGGCTAATCCCAGCAAACCAAGTGGGAGAAGGTCCCTCAAAGACAGCACACTTTACACCTTCTTACAAAGACATCTCTCAGTTTGGCATGAGCACTACTCCTGCCTTGTACTTTGATTTAGAATCTTGTGATGAATATTTACACTGATTCAGAAAGAGCAAAAATAATTTTTTTTTTAGCAACTTGGTCTAGTGGGAGCTGTTCCTGCCTATGGCAGGGGGGTTGGAACTAGATGATCTTTAAGGTACCTTCCAACCCAAACTATTTTATGATTCTAGAAGTGCACAAGCTTCATCTAGCACTGTGATACTGGCTCCTATCCATTTGACATTATGCATCCAGGTTTTACCATTTGCCCACTGCTAACCTGGACTTTGCTGTGTCTAATCTGTGCATCACCACCACTCTCTCAGCTGAAAAATACAAAGGATTTGCTTGAATTCACTCAATTAGGAACTACACCATTCAGGGAGCTGTTCCAAAAATAACTTGATTTATGAGTTGGCAGCTTAAATAGCCCCTTAGCAGCACTTAACTACTGCTGATGCAAGATGTCTATTGATTTAGGACCATCCAGGTTTGAAGTGAGTCAGGTAGCTCCAGCTCACATGCGTCAGAGCTGGCAGTTCACGTCTGGAGGAACAAGTCTGAGACAGAGTTTTATGGGCAAATTCAGTTAAGACACAAAGCAAAAAAATCACTGTCTGGAAAAATAACCCACTCTTTATCCACAGTTCTGTTAGGATTTTTACCTTAAATGCTAAGTAAGAACGGGAAAGTAAATAAGAGCTCAATACATACCTTACTTAATTTTTCTGTTGATATACTGAATTGTGTCAGGGATGGAATATATTCTCTCTACTTGATTGCTTCGAATACAGATTAGTCAGCTGGTAGTTGTTTTCATGAGTGTTACTGCAGTGCTTCAAGATGCAAGAAAGTCAGGAACAACTTCTGCTTCCTCATTTTCTGGTTGCACTCACAATAATCCTTTATTATGATGGGAAGCAAAAGGGGCAAATTAATATCGGCAGGTGATGACTCAAAGACCACAGGATCAAATCCTTCATTTGGGTGACCCTACAACCATAAATCAGCTGAGACAACATTTCACAGAATCATAGAATGGCTTGAGTTGGAAGGGACCATCCTGCCATAGAGAGGGACACCTCCCACTAGACCAAATTGCTCAGTGCCTCATCCAACCTGGCCTTAAGCACCTCCAGGGAGGGAACATCCACAGCCTCTCTGGGCAACCTCTTCCAGTGTCTCACCGCTCTCACCAAAAAGAATTTCTTCCTTATATCCAGCCTGAATCTCCCCTCTTCCAATTTACATCTGTTATTCCTAGCCCTGCCATCACATGTCCTATACCTGCCTTTCTGTAGCCCTCTTCATGTATTGATAAGCTACTAGAAGGTCCCCCCTGAACCTTCTCTTCTCCAGGCTGAACAACCCCAACTCCTTCAGCCTGTCCTCAGAATTATATCAGAGAAAAGTCAAATGCTGCATTCCCACGTTCCCACACATTTTTTTTCCACACATCCCTCTCAATCCACTTTGAATCGTTGCAGGTATACAACAATGCCTGAAACCAAAGTCTTACCATCCTCTTTGCAGAGGACACAGCCTATACAATGGATGAGACCTCACCAGCCATGCTCCACTGCCCTTTTCACAGTGGCCCTTGTGCTGCACACATTTACCTGCTACTGAACTGGAAACTCTGGGTAGCCAATGGACCATCTATGGTTTTGAGCAGTGAGCATGAGCTAAACTGCAAGACAGAAAGACACCCACTTACATGCATAAATCTGAGAGTGCTAGGCTTTCAGTAGTCTCTGGGAACAGGGGCAGAAACAAGGTCCCTGGAGGAGTGGGATTACTCACTGGGAAAAGAATGGCCTCCTGTGAAAGACCTACATCCATACCTGCAGAGGCTCAGGGTTGTGGGAGAAAACTTGCCACCACCACCAGTTTAAGAGGGAGGCGAGAGCAAGGAAATCAGCAATGGTAAGAGCTGTAACCACTTGGGAAAAGGTGCCACCATTTCAGAGGAATGTAAGTCACTCTAAATAAATTAGAAGCTTTTGAAAAGTCTTTAAAAAAAACCCAAACACTGATCCAAAACAAACAAAAAAAACCTGAGAGAAGAAACATTTAGAGGCAAGATATAACCTGTACAATGTCTGAAGGAAGAAATAGACTTCTTATAAATTTGAGAGTGGAAAATTATTTTTCTAAGAGCAGGAGTAACGTCATCCCCCTTGCCCAGAGGACAATAAAATACATTATGGAGCAAGGCATTAGGAGTTTTGAGTGACATGGGAAACCAAGAGATGAATGAAAATGTCACTATTTATGAATGGATGCCTCCCAGCACTCTAAGGATTTTATAATCTGCTAACTAAACAGATATTCAGAGAGAATAGGTACTAGAGAAAGCAGTGGGAAAAGGGTAAAGAAGTTAGGATGCAGTGACTGAGTAATTTTGCTAGCACATTAGAAGCATGGAAGAGAGACTTGTACAGCTTTAAACTCACATGGTGAGAAGCATCAGCTCTGTGCTTCTCATAGCTAGTCCAACAATGAACACATCTAAGCAAGAACTAGTCCATGTGACCAGGATGTGCACATGTGTTTCACTGAAGGAGTTGTCAAGCAGATCACAGATAATTCATCTGATGTGGCATTTGCTCTGGTAACCATGCAATTTTCTGTGAAAGGCAAACTAAACAACTGTGAAAAATCCACAGTTCGTTGCTCTCTTCTTCCCTTTGGCTGAATTAACTTTTGTATTTTTTTTTTAAGGCAGTATTTAACTATTTGATCCATTCATACTTTTAGCTCACTTTTTTCAGTGAGTCCCCCATTTATGAAATTGTGCCATAAATGAGTGCTCACTCTATTTCATTCAAACATTCTTCATTCATGGGGATGTGCAAATGGCAGACACATTTATAGACATTTCTCCAATTGTGTGCTAGAAACAGAGATGGCCTAAAGTCTCTCTCTGAGGAAGAGAGAGGCAGTCTTTCAGAAAAATCAACCATTAATGGACTTTCTAGGGTTTGGCATCCTACAGTTCATGCATTCACAAGTAGTGCCTCATAAAAAGAAGTATCTTTCCTCCTGCCTAATTGGTTCTTCAGCCACGTCCATGGTTTCCAGCATGAAACTCACATTCCCTGCTTCACAAAACCATAGGGTTGGAAGGGACCTTCAAAGGCCATCTAGTCCAGACCTCCTGCAGTGAACAGAGATATCCTGCACTAGATCATATTGCTCAGAGCCTCAGCAAGCCTGGCCTTGGATGTCTCCAGGGAGCGGTGGGGCCTCCACCACCTCTCTGGGCATCCTCTTCCAGTCTCTCACCACCCTCACAGTGAAGAAATTTTTCCTGATGTCTAACCTGACCCTGACCTACTATAGTTTCAAACCACTGTCTCTCCTCCTGTTTGTCATCCCCTGGCAAACAGCCCCTCCCCAACTTTCTTGTACCTTATACCTCACATATTGGCCACATTGCATTCAGGCGTCCTCTACCTCTACTACTGTGAGTCTCTGTTATGCATGGATTCAGTTGCAGAGTCAGCTGCCTTTCAGGAAATAGACAGAATGGAGACACATTGTGGGTTGGAGGCATCTTTTTCTGTGAAAATCCTGCAATTCAGTGAGTTGTTCAGTTGAAGATCAAAAAAAACCATCACTGTTGACTGGACTGATGTAAGGTGTGGTGCTGCCTCTCAATTTCTTGCCACAGTACACTTTTGCTTATGGTATGAAGTGTGTAATCACAAAACAACATGTGGTACACAGATTAACACCATGGTAGGATTTATGGAGTTGTCTAAATTCAATGTCTTTGTTTATCATTTAAATATATACAGAAATTGTTTCGCATGTAGAGGATACTATCTCTGACCACACACATTCAGAGATGCTTGAATTTAATAAGTTATTAAAAGCCTGCTTACCAGGTGGTCTTATTTTCTCCCTCTCTCCAGAAATGAGGCACACATGCATTTATTGTAGATTTTTGGGTTTGTTTTGTTTTTATTTAAGTAATTAGGTAGCAGCTCACTGTTTATATAAAAAATGAAGGTGTGCACATGACAAAGATTTTCAAGAAGAATATCCTATAGGAATATACTGCATCTGAGAAGCAGCAGAAAGCAAAAGAGACAAGACATCTGTCTGGTTTTTTTTTCAGTGCAGCAGTTACGCATTTGTGTGTTATTTTGTCTCTCAAAATCACAGTTCTGCTTCTGTACATTAATTCACTGAGTACTAATTTACTATCAAGGAATGGCTGAATGTAATTGTGCTCATAAAACAACGATCCACTGTTTTGAACCTCACCTGTGTATTGGGACCCATGCAGGGTCTCATAGAATCATAGAATGGTTTGGGTTGGAAGGGACCTTAAAGTTCCAACCTCCCTGCCATAGAAAGGGAAAACTCTCACTAGACCAGGTTGCTCAGAGCCTCATCCAGCCTGGCCTTAAACACCTCCAGAAAGGGGGCATCCACAACCTCTTGGGCCAACCTCTTCCACTGTCTCACCACCCTCACTGGTGGCTCATGTTGAGTTTCTCATCCACTGATACCCCCAAATCCTTCTCTTCAGAGTTGCACTCAAGCCACTCTCTGCCCAGCCTGTTTAGGACTTGGGACTTCTTTTGATGTGAGAAAAGAAGTTCCACATGGAACTGGATCCCATTTATTTGCCAGCAAGTCACATGATGGATATAGTCCTACCTTGTGGAGCTTTACAGCAAAGGAAGCCCATCCTGTCTTATCACTGCAGCATACTGCATCTTACCTGCCATTCCTAGATGCCATGCATCGAGTTGACATACTAATTGAGCATGCACAGGCACAAGACTGGGAAAAAATAGGAAGGTGTCTCTGCTTTAGTGATAGGACCATATATAGAAACAAGTCCTACACATGAAACATGACACTGTAGGTCTCTGCAAAATTCAGATGTGACATCTCTGGGCAATTTGCCTCAAAGATGCTTCAGTGAGAAACCATTGTTTGGGGCAGGACCATTGACGGAGAGCAGTTCAAAGCAATGGTCAGTGATCCCAGTGAGCAATTCTGAATGAAGCTGCATTTAAAACCTTACACAACAGCTACATAACCACATTATCAAAACACTGACAGACTGCTCAGTACTCAAGCTGAAATTGCACTTGCAGTGAAATAACTCCACAGAATTCTACTCATATTTGACCATGTATCTTGGACCTTAGAAGTGTTCTTGTTTTGAAATGTTCTCTCTATGTTGTGGCAATGCCAAGCCCTTATGGTGATTATACAGGAAGGATAACCACCCATCCATGGTGTAAAACACCTATTGAAACTGAGTAGATCAGAGCTAGGCTAAGTCAGACCTAGTATAAATTTCCTCTATTTTCATCTGTGAAGGTAAATCCATTATTTGCAGAACAAAAGGGAGACAGAATTTATTTTGAAAACACAACTACTTTGTGTGCCAATAGGAGTTCAGAAGTTTGCAGCAACTTTGATGCAATAAAAAGTGAACTTGTGTTTTGGACAGGAAAGATCCTTCAGCGTAGACAGGCTGCTGCAGTTAAAAATACAAAAATAAAAAACCCCCACTTCCTGTCTCTTTAGAACTTGATTTTGTTTGCTCTCATTTCCTAGCTACTGGCTGGATGCCTTGACAACACAACAAAATTTCATTTCATTTTGAAGGTTTAGCATGTCATATAACAATAACCAGATCACTCCCCCTAACACACACACAAAAAAACCACCAGAAAAATAAAATTGTTCTTCCAAGTGTGCTTCTGTTGTTTGGCATCAATTATTCATCACATGAATTACTTCTGGAAAGGCTTTAAGGCTCATAAACCAGAAAATCCATCAGTATTTGTGAAACTATTCCAGAGGTATCAATTAGTTGTCTTGAGATACAAGTCAACCTAGTGATTTCCTACCCTGCTGAAGCCTAGAAACTCTTTATCATGACATAAATGAAACATACCCTATACTTACAAAGGAATGAAAGGGAGAAAAACAAGTCAGACAACATAAAATATGGCCTCCAAGTCCCTGACCCCCTGTTTCTACAACCATAAAATCACCCTTTCATAATTTCAACCTGATATACCACATATGCGGGTTTTGCCCGAATTTCCACTCCACTACATGCCTTTGTTTCAAAATACAAAATTATCCTCAGCTGTTCTTGGAAGGGGGACTCTGATACTTCTGTACTTACTGATGGTCTTCCTACACCCCTAATGTAATCAGACCCAGAAGGGTTTCAAGTGGGCTTCAAAAATATGATCCAGATCTGACTGAAGATAGGGTTTCTCTTCAAAGCCTGAAGAATTAAATTTAGTAGAAAGCTTTAAGGATCTCATTAGCTGGAGGAAAAACAGCTGTTACAACTGTTTTAAACATGAAAGCCAGTAGAAAGACAGACACAGACAAATAAGCAAAAGGTGTCTGTACTAGAGGTCTGAAAACATCACCACCAGTTTTTGGTTCACAAGTAAACCTTTCAAAACAATAATAATCTAATAGTTAAATTTGAGTTTACAAACATTTCTGTTACTCTTAGGCAATCTACTTCCATACAAACATCAGCTCATTATTTATTTCTAATTTTAGCTTTTGAGAAAGCTCAGACCTTGCTGGCTAAGTGCTCATTTCCACTGCATGTAGGTGTATGCACAAGACAAGAATGAGACACCTAGGGCTTTACTTAAGTAGATTCAGGACAATGCGTCCCACCTTCTGCTGGGACCAATGTGATAGAGAGCAGCTCTGTGGAAAAGGACTTAGGAATACTGGTATATGAAGAACTGAACACAAGTCAACAGTGTGTGCTCACAGCCCAGAAATCAACAGAGGTGATTCTGCCTCTCTCTGCTCCTGTGAGACCCCACCTGGAGTTACTGCATCCAGCTCTGGAGCCCTCAGCACATAGAGCTGTTGGAGAGGGGCCAGAGGAAAGCAATGAGGATGATATGAGGATAGGCTAAGGGAGATGGGGCTGTTCAGTCTGGACAAGAGAAGGCTCCAGGGAGACCTCACAGAAGGGGCTACAGGAAATCTGGGGAGGGACTCTTTGCCAGGGCATGGAGCAACAGGAGGAGAGACAGTGGTTTGAAACTAGAGCAGGGCAGGGTTAGGTTAGACATTAGGAAAAAGTTCTTCACCGTGAGGGTGGTGAGGCACTGGAACAGTGGAAGATAGAGGTGGCAGTGGCCCCATCCCTGAAGACATCCAAGGCCAGGCTTGCTGAGGCTCTGAGCAACCTGATCTAGTGCAGGATGTCCCTGTCACTGCAGGGGACCGGAATAGATGGCCTTTTGGAGGTCCCTTCCAACCCTGTGATTCTATGACTTCTCTCTAAAAGCAGTTGAGGTGTATGAGTAGGGGAAAGCACGAACATAAAATCTCCAGCTGGGTGAAGTTTATTGCAGGGCTGGGACTGCAGCTGAACACTCACTATTGTTGTGTTAATATTCTACTTGGGACACATAATATCAAATGATTCGGAGATGTTTTAAGAACTGGCTTAAAGCCTATGTAAAAAGCCCCATGTTTTTACAAACATCTAGAATATACCTGAGAGCCACCCTTAACTGTTTTATGAATGAAGGTTCAACAACAAATGCGACCTCTAATTTTCATAGACAAATAGTAAGTGAAATGAAGAAGCTTTTACATCAGGCAAATTCTACACAGTCTGATCCCAAATCAAATCCAAGGCACAATTACAGAGTCTGGATGTCTATTTAACACATGTTAAGAATCAACCTTTTCAGATGTTACCACAGAATCATAGATTCATAGAATCATAGTTAAGTTTGGGTTGGAAGGGACCTTAAAGAGGTAGTTCCAACCCCTCAGGTTGCCATATTCAGGGACACCTTCCTCTAGACCAGGTTGTCTGAACATGCAGATTTTTCCTGCCTTCAAACAAGGCAGTCTTGAGACTGAGAGGGAAAGGGATGGATTAAGTGTTGACAAAAACACTTCATGGCCTTCAGGAAGAAATACAAATGATAGGTGCTGGCCTAAGGTTCCAGAGGCCTGTAACCACCACACCATACAATTTAAATATTATGAAGAGTTTCCTACTCTTCCAACAGATGTTGCAATGACATTGCATTTTTCTGTTTTCAGCATTAATATAACTTGTCCTTTGAAAACTCCTCATATTAAGCTCATTCTTCTATCTGTTGTTTCCAATGAGTCTCTAAGGCAACCATGGGGTTGGGCAAATACTTTCACTTCATACAAGATAATAGGTAATTCAAAACATCTATTTTTTTAAAGCAAACTTAAGTCAAACACTGATTAAGAGCTGATTAAGAGTCCAAGAAAAACTAAATCAATGTGTTCAGCTAGACAATAACGACTGGATGTAAATTGGAGGGGGGTAGATTTAGACTTGACATAAGAAAGAAATTCTTTACAGTAAGGGTGCACTGGAACAGGTTGCCCAGAGAGGTTGTGGATGCCCCCTCTCTGGAGGTGTTCAAGACAAGGCTGGACAGGGCACTGAGCAGCCTGATCTAGCGGGAGGTGTCCCTGCCAATGGCAGGGGGGTTGGAACTCGATGATCTTTAAGGTCCCTTCCAACCCAAACTATTCTATGATTCTATGACTTAATCCCAAAGTGCTGTAGCTCCCATCCATTTACCGGGTCAGAACTACACTTCAGGGGTATGTAAGACATAGCCTGCTGACAAACATCCACCTTTCACAACAACAGGGTAAGGAAAAGATTGATTTACTCAGGTTTTACAGCCAGAGAATGCACATACCATAGAGTTTCATCCAAGGTGCAATTCACTTTTATCCAAATAGTCTCACTGGCATCTATGTAAACAGCAAGTGCATCTGGTGCAGGTAATGGCTTCAAACTGGAAAAGGATAGACTTAGATTCAATATCAGGAGGTAATTAGATACTATCAGAGAGGTGATGCTCTGGAACAAGTTGTCCAGAGAAGCTGTGGATGCCTCATGGAACATGGAATTGTTCAAGGCCAGATTGGATGGGGCTTTGAGCAACCTGGTCTAGTGAGAGACATCCCACCCATGGCAAGGGGTTGGAACTAGGTGATCTTTAAGGCCCCTTCCAATCCAAACCATTCTGATGCTGCAATCTCATGCAACTTCCAAGAGGGTCTGATCCAGGTCTAAAGCAAATGGAGAGACCAGTCAAAACAAGCCCATGGCAGTGAACTATAATCATCCTGATGCTGATTTCTCCACATTACAACCAGAAAGCAATGAACATGTGGTTCCCTGACTCTGACAAGATGAGAACACACCAACAGACAAAAATAAACTGTCTGCCATCCTTTCAAATGCATGGAAACACAGGTAACACCGATGAAACTAATCTTTCTGAATATCACTTTGCCATGATGGATGGACCACTTGCTGGATAAGGAGCTGGTTGAATGGTCGCACTCAAAGGGTTGCATCAAAAGGAGTGTGACCAGCAGGTCAAGAGAGGTGATTTTGCCCCTCTACTCAGCACTGGTGAGACCCCACCTGGAGTATTGTGTCCAGTTCTGGAGCCCTCAACACAAGAAGGACATTGAGCTGTTGGAGCAGGTCCAGAGGAGGGCCACAAAGATGGTCAAAGGGTTGGAGCAACTGCCCTATGAAGACAGGCTGAAGGAGTTGGGGTTGTTCAGCCTGGAGAAGAGAAGGCTCAGAGGGGACCTCATAGTGACTTACTTTATAGTATCCTTCTGGTGTGTCGGCCACTGCTCCCAGTTCTGTCAAACCAAATGTCAACCAAGGCGCACTCCTCCTTTATCCTCACTTCCTCTGGTGTCTCAGGGGTGTGATGCTCCTCAGGACAGCCTCCAGCAGTATAGACAGAGACAAAGAATGCATTCAGTGACTGTCTTCTTTGAGAGAGTAATAGCTTTTATGGCAACCTTAGGATTTACTGACATTGTTGCAACTGGCTTGCAAATCTGCTCNGGGCCACAAAGATGGTCAAAGGGTTGGAGCAACTGCCCTATGAAGACAGGCTGAAGGAGTTGGGGTTGTTAAGCCTGGAGAAGAGAAGGCTCAGGGGGGACCTCATAGTAACTTACTTTATAGTATCCTGGTGTGTCGGCCACTGCTCCCCAGTTCTGTCTAACCAAATGTCAACCAAGGCGCACTCCTCCTTTATCCTCACTTCCTCTGGTGTCTCAGGGGTGTGATGCTCCTCAGGACAGCCTCCAGCAGTATAGACAGAGACAAAGAATGCATTCAGTGACTGTCTTCTTTGAGAGAGTAATAGCTTTTATGGCAACCTTAGGATTTACTGACATTGTTGCAACTGGCTTGCAAATCTGCTCTTCTCCTGTTTCTCAGATATTTCTGTGGGATCACTGTCTTAGCTGATGCCTATGCTTAATGCTGAGTTAGAAATTAGTAACACCTGAATACACAAAAGGCAGGAAAATTATTAAATGGAAGAAAACTTTGAGGTCCCAATCCTTCTTAGTCTAGGACGTCAGCCAATTTCAATGGGGGACTTGTTTGGTTAGAGAGGTGCTTGCAGGATCAGATCCTAAGGTGTCCAACAGCACGTGCAGAGCTCTGGAGGTGCTGGTTTAAGCTGTGCAGTTCCAAAGCAGTAACATGATTTATGATGGTATTCCAGTCCCTGATGCAAGTGTGCATGACAAGGGAAAAACCTGCCAAAAGCACTTAGGGCGGGTACCTAGTCCTACAGTGTGTGAGGCAAAACAAACATCCCCATTCCCTTTTTCCAAGCAAAACATGCCAATCAGTTTAAGCCTTTCATTATAAACTGTTCTTTTCCTTCAGATCATCTGCTACGCAGGAGCTCAGAGCAGCTCTGTGATCTGGGGTGAATATGGGTATAGGGTGCTCAAGCTACACTATAAAGCAGAGTGATCCTTGAAGCTTAAGGAGCACTGCAGAGAACAGAGCAAGTGAAAAGCTCTGCTAAGACTTTGGAATCCCTGTGACTGGCTGGTGGGTCCTGACACAGCACTGCTATTATCTGGTAGATGCTCTGGGCTTTGTGATGTTACCAGCTCCACCTGCAGCTGGACTGAAGCAGGTCTTGGGCTTGCATCCATTAGCTGGAGGTGAATTGAAATAAACTCCCCATTCCACATAGCTTCAGCAGTCCCCTGGGAACTAGACTCACCTCCAAAGCTGTAAATAAATAAATAAAAGCAGCAAGCCCAGACCTCCCACACCACCCTATTTGACATAACAGTCCACACTTAGGTGGTCCAATTTGTAAACCAGTCTCTCTTCCATGACAGGGCAAAACTCTAAATTATGCTTGTGAAAACTGGATGTACTTCCCAAAAAGACAGGGTAAAGAAATATAATAACAAGAGCATAAGCAAATTGAGTGCTCAAGGAGTGACCTGAATGAAAGAAGCCATTTCAAATTAAACCTGATTTGGGCATTCCATACCCAATGTATTTTGATTAATTTTGGCACTTTTTTTATCCCCTACCCTGTGTATTTTTGAAACATCTAAGCCTACAATAACATAGGCAGGGACAGTCTCCTGCTCCCCACTACAGAACCTTAGTGAGTCCAGATTTCCTAAGTGTCAAACAACTGGCATTCTCTGTAAAAGAAAGATAAGATTTCATGAGACCCTTTCTTTCTCCTGCTGACACAAGCTTTCCATAAAAATGGATGTTGCTGTGGGAAAACTGCAGCAACCCCATATTTTACATCATCATCCAGGCTGCAGGCAGCACCTTCACACTTCCCCATCACTGTTATTTGAACAAGTGCTTGGAATTCTCTATAGCATGACCTACAGCTGCAATCTGACAGCACAAAGTCAAAGCAGCCTTAAGTTGTATCAGAACAAACATCCACACCTAAACGGTTGTGTCAGAAACAACCCCACACCCAGTTTCCAAAGCCTAGAACCTACCCAGAGTCCAGAACACTCAGCTCTTCACTGAAATTTCATCTCTAACTGGGGAAACACTTTAAAAAAAGAAAAAATTATGCTTCATTTTAGGAAGAAAATTGGTAATATCCTCCTGTTGCTTTTGATTACAAAGCTTAACTGAAGCACATCTTGTATGGTAGAGCTACAGGCTCTTCTCCCACAACCAGACTGTTTGTAACATTGTAACCCAAACAAAACCTCAGTGTATTGTGCAAAAGGAATTTAAGTTTATTCAGGTAAAATGGGAACAACAGAGCTAAGTATTCAGACCTTGACTTTGCAAATTAAGTAGGATTTTTAAGCAACCCTCAGGGTTACATTATGATTTTTTATGACTTATGTGAGAGTGTCCATTACCACGAGACTGTCAGTTACACATTTTCACCTGTACCACCAGTCTGAGGGTCACCTCATCTATTGATCATTAAGATTGCTTTCAGCTGCTTAATCTTGTTACCTACCAGAGAGATAATGGTAATGAAGATAATGCTTCCACCTCCTCTTCCATTCATGCACTACCTCACCTTTCCCACTCACATGATCCTTACAGGACACTAATGTTTTATGGACACTGGTCTATCCAAAGACTTTCCTTCAGATCAGGTCTCCAGCACCTATAAGAAAGTGTGATTGCCCTCATTTGAGGTAAAATAGGGTAAATTTTCTAGTTTGTAACTTCACTTTTCAGCTAGGCCTCTTCTGTCTGACTAAACTCTGAAATTAACTGCACATTGTTTATAAACTGTTCACTTCCAGACTGATAAGACCTGATTATACCAGGAAATGGTATGCAAAAAGCTCTTATTTTCATTATTCACTGTGGTGATTGAGGTCAGAAAGTCTGCAATTCGCCCCACCAGGGGGCTGGAAGCAGAAAGACATAGAGAAGTCCCACCTGCAAGGAGGAGCGGGCCAGGGCAGGTGACCCAAAATTGACCAACAGGAGCATTCCATCCCATCTGCCCTATGCTCAGTATAAAAGCTGAGGGATCAAAGGGTCAGCCCCTCTTCCGCACTCTTTCTTTGATGGCTGACATCTAGGAAAGACTATGCTTATCCATCTGCCTTTGACCCCAATCCGAGTACTCCTGACTCCAGATCCAGCTCCTGACTGAACTGGCACCAGCCTGGGACTCTCCCTGTGTCTGCTGGGGATGTGATCATCATCCTGGGAGCTTGATACGGTTTTGTATACATTGCATATCTTTTTATCTTTTCCTTTTAATTTTATCTATTATTTCATTACCTATTAATGTAGCTTGGAATTTCTCTAAACTGATAAATCTCTTCATTCCTTCCTCTCTTCTCTTTTGAGAGAGGAGGGGGGGGGCCATCTGTCATTCAGTGGGGCCTTTTAGGCCAAAACCAGGACAGTGATCTTTGGGCTGGAGTTCATCCATTGTCAAAATCATAAAAGTCAAATGTCTGGTACTGCACCAGACTCCATTTTCTAACCGAGATACTAGATAGTAGCATCTCTTGGAGAACATGACCTTGTCTCTTCTCAGAGAACAATGGCTTCACATTTTTGCACTGCAAACAGTGAAATGAGGGAAAATACGGACTCTAACCATTAAATATTACACATAGGGGTAGTCTGAAACACAATTTGTCCTGTAGCTCTACCAAAGCAATTAAACAAACAGATGAAGCAAGAAGCTTCACAACAAACTAGGCAGCCATCATGTATCATTTCTGAAAATATCATGTTATACTGCTACCTTTAATTTTATCATGCTCTAGGAATAAAGATGTCCCAACAGATGTGGGACATCAGATGTTTATGTTAAACTACTATCTTAAGACTCAGAAAATCTCAGATTCCTAATAAATAATTGAGAAACAGTAGTCACACATGATTTGTTTTTCTTTTGCAGCACAGCCGACCCTTCTGCAATGTTCAATTTTAACTATGAATTTATTTTTTTAATTTCTTCCTAAAAAATTATCCATATTATGGCATACATGTATGCTCTTAATTAACCAAAATGAAGAGACTCTGATAAGCACTGTATGTACAGCACAGCATATACATTTAGTTTAGTGTTCTATATAAATAATTTGCTGTGATCAATTTGCTGTGAAAATAAAGCTGTATTTGTTAGCAGTTTTAAGGATTAATAGTGGTGCAAATCTCAGTACTATACTAAAGCACATCTGATATTCAGTTTTAATAATGCATAATGTTATTTCATTGGGGGAAGACGAAAAACCCACCCACCTGAAAACACTCTCTTCAGTCATCTCATGACTTTAAAGACACTGAAGTGACATCTAACTACAGCTGGTCTCATATTTTATTCATGTCATGTAATATCCTGTACATAGGTCTTTATATTTTGTCTACAACAGAACGAGTAGTTACAGAGCTTGATTTTTGTCATAAGGTCAGATGCACAAAATATGGATGATTATGTAGAGGCGGGGTTATTTTGACTATATCTTCAAAACCCTCTCCTTACAGCAGAAATTTCTTCAGACTAAACAAAGGAGAAATACAACTCAAAAGGGGACAATTTCGGTTGAATTCTCAGTCTTCTAAACACATGCAACTGGACAAGAAACAACATTTGAAAGAAAGGATACAGGAAAGTAAATGACAGGGTAAGTTAAATTGATATTCCATTAGGAATTTCCATTGAGGACATGTAGTCTAACAGACATGCTGTAACCCAACCCTCTGATCAGACAGATATGCCATGAATGCAACCACAACATCTGGCTTGCAGACAAGGTACACAGGAGAACAAGTTATTGATCTGGTTATTGTCAGGAGGATGGAGCCTGGCTCTTTCCAGTGACCTCCAATGATAGGACAATAGGAAATGGGTGCAAGATGGAACACAGGATGTTCCACAGAAGTATAATAAAAAACCTTTTTCACAGTGAGGGTGAGAGAAGAGTGGCACAGGCTGCCCAGAGAGGGTGTGGGGTCTCCTTTTCTGGAGACATTCAAACCACACCCGGGCATGCTCCTGTGTGACCTGATCTGGGTGTTCCTGCTCTGCAGGAGAATTGGACTAGATGATCTCTTGAGGTCCCTTCCAATGCCTGATACTGTGTGATTCTGTGACTAAATACTCACATTTTTGCTCAGTCTTCATTTGAACAGAAATCCTATCAACTTTGCCAAACAATGCCATGCTTAGTTGAGCTGCCCTTACAATTGACAAAACAGGAAAGGGTAAGAAAACATTGCTCTTAACTTTACTAAATCAAGCAGAAACAGAACCAGATCTTCTGCCTCCCAATGCTTTGCTGTCATTGGTTTCTTAGGAAGTCGGAGCACAGCACAAAGAGAAAGGAAGTCTGAAGAAAAGTGTAGGTCTGCAGTAGTCAAACACATGGAAGAGTCTGAAGCAGTGACATCAAGTTACAACATCCCATGAAGAAATCAATGGAGGAAGCATATTAATTGTGTTTACTCTAGTCCCCCTGGTACCTCCCACAATTTGTCCTGAAATGCCTCCACAAAGGGAGGATGCTTTAACACTGAAAAATCTAATAGTGGTTAGCTTAGGTCAGAATAGGACTAAACTGGCAAAGTCACACCACCTTCTGCTAACCATTGGCTGCTTTCCTGTCAGTGCTCCTTTCCTGCAAGAAAACGGCTCAGCTTCTTACATGGTAAGACAGCAAAAACAACCCTCAAACTGATGTCAACTGGCCTTCAAAGAGGGAAAGAGGAAGCCAGTGCACGCACGAACAGGATGTGTTGACTTTTTGATTTTTTTTACAGGCCATTTGTATAGTGAAAATCTAAAACTTTGTCCCTTCTTATGAAGGGAATGAATGAAGCTCAGATGACACCTTGTGTATTGAGTTGGCTGCTTTGTAAACTGAAACTATGGTGGATATGAAATGGAACACTCATCCATCTGGAATAAAATTGGGGCTATCACTTGGCATTTTTCTTCTCTGTAGGACAGCAAAATATCTTGCCCATCTCTACTTTTTGGCATAGCAGGGGTTTAACAATGAATAGAAAAGAATGCAGAGCCCAGGGTGTCTTTTATTTAGAGAAGTGATAGATTAACCACTGGAAAGATAAAACCTGCCCAAGCAATCATTTCTCCTCACTGACCTCATGCTTAGGCACTGCTCGGTATTAAATAAGCTTTGGAAAAAGTAATCCATAATTGAAAACAAATGGTGACAATGTACAAAAAAGACACCAATATCTGATTTGTAGTTTCAACACAGTTTCCTAAGCTCCATGAAAGCTTGAACCTTTCCTAAATAGGCAGCCATATCTGACATACTCATTGCTACTTGCCAGATCATTGTCATCTGTACATCACACATCAACCACTGCATTTCTTCATTAAAAATAAAAATAATAGGAACACTGTTGCTCCTTTTAGCTGTGTGAACTACAAAAAAACCAGAACTCACTATAAATTCCACAGTACTTCATAATACCCCATAGTTAATGACCGTGGAAACACACATAATTATGACTGAAATCACCACTTACATGAAACAACATCAGGCTTTGTGATACGTGTTTAAGTAATGACTTAGTTATTCAGTGTTTGCTTGTGTACTTACTTTCAGGAGATACTCGGGGATAAACAATAAATAGGTACCTGAGTTAAAAAAGCTAGGGTTTTAAAATCTAAAGAATATTTGGTGATGTCACTACTGTTGAGGACAGATAGGAGACGCACCTTACACTGTGTCAAGGATGCTGACTAGTTTGTATAGATAGGAAGAACAGCTTGCACCATGTACACCAAAAAAAAGACAATTTGATTTCTTGCATAACTTCTGATGAGCACCTTGTTAACACTAAAAAGAACTCCAATCCACCTGGCCTATAAGAAAACAACTTACTTTGCATAAATAGATGTGGTCAAGGAAAAAAAAAAACAAACCCACAACACTTCACTGGGAAAAAATTCCCCAAAGCTTCCAAATCCAATTTTCAACTGTGACTCATTCCCTACTATCCCATTATTATTTCTATTCTTATTCAGTTTATCATACACTGCCTTTCACATTATGGCAAAAGAAGAGAAATTCTATAAATTCTGCTTTAGCAGTATTCTGCATCCATTTTGAGTCCTTACATAGCTTAGATATTTGCCCCAAAAATACAAACTCAGGTTCACTCACTGGAACTGCAAAAGGAAAGTGTGGTCTCACCACCTTCTTGCAAATC
>VZTY01029291.1:69444-114306 GCA_013400935.1 Turnix velox
CTGTTAAAACCTTAAATACAAACATAATATAAAATTCCATTCTACATCCACAAAGGCAATGTACTATACATAGGGAGACTAGAGCTAGATCTAGAAAAGGAAGTAAACAAGTAATATCACAATAACTGCAATTTATGTATTATATTTGTGCATAGTCAAAGTATGGTCAATTGCTGCCACCTCTTGGTTACAGATTGCTACAAAATATGTAACAGAACACACAGAGGATGGAAATGAACAGTGTGATATGTGGGATACTAGCATCTTGGAGAACAGTGTGGTGGACAGGGACATCATTTATGCTTTCCAAAAACTGCACAGAGTGAGGCTGCCCATCTTGACATCTACTTCATCTTAAATACCTTCACCTTTTTTTGCTGCTGAAACCAGCTTCCACTGGAATGCATGAAATGGTTACCAAATTATGGAAAGCCTTCTAAGATTAACAAATCTATTAGCCAAGAGAAGAAGGAAGTAGACTTCAGGGTGGTAAATACATCTGAAACAAAAATATATGCAGTTTAATCTACAGTGTTTGTAGATTACAGAGTTTATTCTACAACAGAGGTGACACTTCACTCTAAAATTCAAAACTTTGAATTTCTTTACACCATTCATCTGAATTCTCATTTGTTCACTTACAGTCCATTACCAACTAGTCAATGAGAAGTTAAACTCGTAAAAAAACTACTGCTACCACAGATTGGACCTATGCTACAACTTGAGTCTATGTAATGCATGAGAGAAAGCAAATCCAGACTGTTTTACCCATGAAGAGGTTATTTCCAGACACCAAGAACCAATTGTAACATAAATTTTCAGCCTTCAGTGGCAAACCCCCAACAACCATAGATGAATCAGCTACTAATGTGACTAAAAGACAATTACTAAAGAAAAAACCCAAAAAAACCAACCACTTATTATTCTCCTTTTTGAATACTATGCAAGCAAATCAAATGTTATTTGAATGAGGCAGCACATGTAACTGGTCAACAAGGACATGAAATTCATAGCAAAATGAAAAGGCTGTAATATCACATGATGGCTCTTTGACTATGAAGGCAGAGCAACATTTTTACTAAGTAATTACACATGAACTTGCTCATTGTCAGCAGAATGTCTCTTGACATCCTTTTATGTTTCCACACCTCCCCACGACTTTAAAAAGAAAGAATCCAGCTGCAGGCAACTGCTAATTAAATGCTTTGGCTTTCAGCTAGAGCTGCAGTACGCGCACATCTGCTGTGCAATAAACACTGTTTCAAGTGTACTTGACATTTCTTGTGCTCTAGGAGAGAATATTTATGACACGAAGAAAGAAAAAACAAGGAGGCTCCAAGCCCCTCTCTCATATTCACTAGAGAGTAAAAGTTGCAAAGTATTTAAAATAAAAATGGTTTAAAATGCCTTTATTGCGAGGGTGGTGAGACACTGGAACAGGTTGTCCAGAGAGGCTGCGGATGCCCCCTCTCTGGAGGTGTTTAAGGACAGGTTGGATGAGGCATTGAGCAACCTGGTCCAGTGGGAGGTGTCTCTGCCCATGGCAGTCGGATTGGAACTCTATGATCTTTAAGGTCCCTTCCAACCCAAACCATTCTATGATTCTATTGCTTAAGGAGCCTTTAATCTCCTTGGGGAGTACACACTCCAGTGTGTCTTAACATTATTTAACTTTAAGATCACTTTATTTCCTTTTGCTCACCTTCTGTAATGTGTTAAAGACAACATGGAACCTCTAAGCAAAAAGGTGTAAATTTAGGATATTATATAGCTATTCAATAAGACTGGAAACAGACTGCAGTGATGGGTAAAGTAATTACAGGTTTGTCTCGGTGACATTTCTCTATAAACAATAAACATTCCATCTAAGGGGGAACGCATTATATGCCGGTATTTGGAAACTCTGTATTACAGTGTTCTTGAGGAAGACAAGAGGAAACCTCTACATGTGACATTTCAAAAAGGACATGGAAATAGTCAAGAGGCAAGAGGCCAATTATTTCATTAGTACTTTTCAAGCATAACAATAAGAGTACTAAGATTTTTTTTTATAATAAAGTGATCCATGTTTCTTAGAATGCTGTCCGTGCATGTATTTAGTACTCTTTAACCAAACTGAAATTAACACAGGGACCCACACATAAACTGAAGCAGAACTTTAGAGAGATATGACCATCATTTGAAACATAAAGCATTACACAATTTTTAGCATAAATAGCTTTAGTACATCACCTTGGTAACTCCACGATGAAAGACAACTAGAAGGTGCACTTACCTTTTGACTGCTATGAAAAGTTTAATTAATTCAAATGTATCCACATCTGTTTGCAGATGGCTTGAATTTAAACTGATTTTTTCCTCCACAACAGAAGCTGCATCACATAAAAATACCCTTTTTTAGGTAACCAAGAAACCCAAGGAAAAAAACTTTACATGAGCAACATCAGACTTCAATTAATGAGCATGTCACTAATTAAAGAAGAAATAATAAAGAGACAGTGCCATTTTTATATTTAGCTTTGAAAACTTCACAGAAATATTACAATTTTGCAGCTAGGTTTGTTTGCTTTGTTTTATTAGAAAAAATACTCAGGCAAGGTCTACAATCATCTGTCAATTATAAATGACTTACAAGAAACTCATGAAGCAATAAAATTAAAAAAATACAATACAAACTATATCTGAAACACTTCTATTTGGCAATTTTATAACAAATCCAGAAAAAAAAAAAACCAACAAAAAACCAAAGATTACAGATTACTTGATAGGTACAGAAAAAGCAGTAGGTGAAGTGCTCAAGCAAGAAAAAAAAATAAACCAAAACACTGCATTATTTTTTTAAAAAATAAAGTCACATCACTACAGATTTTATGAATACCCTTATTAAACAACCATTCCAGAACATCTTATATTAGTGGTGCTTTTAATCTGCACTTCATTTTGTTTGATAAGGTCTTTTTTGTGTATATAAGTAATTCTTTTAAACCCATTGGAGCTAAGCAATACTCTTGTGTCAGTACCAATGCAGAATGCATTTGTATTATACTAGGATATGCTCACTTTTGCAACCAAAGGGTTACTTTAAGTTTTATTCTATTCAATAAAAATTTAGTGTAAAAACTGCTGGTTATTAGTTTCACTGTAGTAAATTCCTCCCCAATAAGGAGGACTAACTCTGCAGTTTGACTGCATATATCCATACAAATTTTACATATTAATTCCTTCCAACAGTAAGGAACAAACTAATTTCATGTTCACTATTAGAAAGGAGCATTATGAATTAATTATGGGTACTGTTCATCCCTCTAAGACTCCTGGGAAGGATGTTCAATGTATTTTTTGTTCTTACAACAGATATTAACAGTAGTATATAGTTCCTTAGGTATGAAAAAGAAGGTTTTTTTATTGTTAAGGAAGGTGCTTTTTTTAAACAATTCTTCTGGCAGCACTAGTGAATTACAATATCCTTCAATATTATTTCTACTGTATTATATACATTTTAACTTTCATGCCTCTAGAAAAACATCTACAGTACATTTCATAATATAAAAATATATTACAAATCTGCTGAAATATTTACAAGCAATGTCCTATTATCTATATGCAACATTTTTGTCTCCATACAAAGACTAACAGGTTAGACACATCTCTATTTGTCAGTTAAAAAAATCCATGGCTTCTTGCTTATTAAGCAAGAAAATGATTTTTACTCTCCTTTTCAAAGCCAACTTTGGTGCATAAAGGATTGATTTTCTAGATTATTTTTTTTAAAAATACCATTTTCTTTACATCTAGAAAACAGGCCAAATAAAAAAGTATACTTTACAAGTGAATGGGGTTACTAACGGGTCAAAAAATGCAAAATAAAACACCAATAACACTAACTGCTTAAGTTGAGGTTTTTCAAAAACCATCCATTGATACGGATCACATACAAGCAGATCTCATTAACTCACTATACTACTCCTGAAAAAGGGATCAGACATACTGCAACACTCTGAACATCTTTAAACCGTACTATACGTATTCATAGTTGACTGGAAAAGACAAGCATTCCATCAACATTTTTTTAAACATTATAATCCAACAAATTTTAGGGATCTGCAAAAAGACACAAGATTACAAATGACAAATGATTACTATCCACCATACTCAAACGGCAACAGGATAATCCCTTGGTAGCTGTTCTATTGTCTGGCATGTGTGGTATTTGGGTTAAGAGTGACAAGAAGCCTAATAGCTTGTTAACAGTTCTCCTGGGAGTTGTGAGTAAACGATGATGGTTACTTTTTCTTTTCATCAAATATAAACTACTGCATTCACTAAAGAAAGAAGCAGCTTAAAGAGCAAGCATGCAAAGCCTTTTAGTTGTTCCACTAAGTTGCCAGAAGAGTGTTCGCTCAGTCTCCCACTGTACCATTCCATGAAAATGTGGATATACAGAAATATATTAATATATTCCACGGAAGCATCAACTTCATTCACAGAATGTTTACACTAAGCATAAATACTTATCTAAGAAAAAAAAAAAAAAAGGATGGGATTTGACTAATGTGCAACTTTATTTCTAAATCCATTGTCAGTGACTAAGACTGCAGGTGTCCCCATGAGCTTGGTTTTTACCTCTTCAACCTCTTCTGGGGCATTGTTCTGTAAAAAAAGAAGTACGTTTTACATGAAGATCCTGAGATGTGAATTAGAGTCAGCAAGAGTATATGAAATCTTGACTACATAAAATCTACTTTCATTTAATTTTATTAAAACTGAAAGCCATTTTAGATGATCCCATATTAGTGTACATTTCAAATAATTATTTCAAACTTTCTATTGGAGTCATCATTCTGGCATGACATTAATAGCAGTCACTGAACTCCCTTAACTACTTCTTTTCCCTCATAATGTTTGGGTCTTCAACATTACTTCCTTTGCCTCAGTTGGTTCCACAGCTCTTTTTAATCATGCACTGATCTATAATGCTAAAATTCAAATAAAACATTATGTAAGGGGACGTTAATTTTATTTAGGAGAGGTAGAAAGAGTTGCTTATATTTCCCCAAGAATCTAATTCCCAAGATCATTACATTTTTAAAAGGTTGCTCTTTCCTTTTCAGATCAATCTAAGAAGCTCTGCAAAGGTAATCAGTATAATCAGATTAATGCCTTATAAGCTAAATACACTTATAAAGCAGTCACTGCACTAAGCAGTTTTAAAATACACAACCAAATTGCCCGATAATGTTTTTGTTTCAAAGTTAACATCAGTAATTCATAAACTATAGTATTTTAAATGCACATAAAAAGATAGTAGATGGAGTATGATGATTTTTTTCCCATTGTAATCCAAGTTCTCATTTATTTGATTAGTGAAACACACCGAGTATTAAAGGTGAACTGAAAGGCTTATCACAAATCTAGACCTCAGATTACTGTTCTAGTTACTTCTTTAGAGACTAGGTCACCGGATGTTACAGAAGAAACACAGGAGCACTGAACTTCTGTTACAGTAGATAAAGCTTTTTTTTTTTAAACCATTTTCATTAATTTTTAATATAAGCAAGTAAGTATGTATTTTTGGATGTTCAAAAGGTTAGGAGTGAATTAAGCATTTCAGATTACCTTTAAAAACTCCACACAGAGAGAACTGTGTGACAGTTACATGAACACTCTAATACAGAGAGGGGCAAAAAAAAAATCAGGAAATTATTAATAGAAATGATATTAATTAGAAGCCAATCTGAAATCCTAATCACACAGATGTGAATGCACCTTAAAGACAAGTAACATGTACTGTCCCCTTCTGTCCCCCTCTAAAGAATTTTGTGTTAAAAAAATAACAGTACTTGTATACAAGTACAAATTTCAAAGTAATACTGCATGTATTACAGTTGAATATAAAATATGTATTTGGACTTTAAAAAAATTGGTATACAAACCAGTATGTGATCTTAAGAGAAGTGATCTTTCAGGATTCCACTGTATGTAACTCCTTTACTAGAATTTCTGTACACCAAGCACAAAAAAGTAAAATACACTTGGTAAATACACACATTCCCCATTTCTCAGTAACTAGAGTTCAGTTCAAGTCAAGCAATTCTGAAACAACTTAAGACCTCAGAACTTAACTTCTGGATGCTGACAGGATTAAGGCTCCATGAGCTGGTGTATTAGCAATCCTGATTTTTCAACGTCAAAAAGTTAAGTGAGGGCTTAAAACTATACTTAAGTAAAGAAAGTTTCAAAATTAGGATGTTACCTGTATATGTTTGGGTCCAGAAGCAAGGCAGTATCTTTTGGTAGTTTTGATAAATGAACTACTTTAGTTTTTAACTGATGTCGCTCACTTTCATTTACCCACACATCAGGCAGACTATGAATAAATAAATAAAATAAAAACATTCAAAAAAGATCAACTGTTTCTCTTACCATAAAATTATGTGGTAAACTAGTACAAAGTTTTTTAAAGCAATCTTCACAACTCACTGGCTAAAAAGCACCTTCACTGGAGTGAGGAAAAGACAGCCAATCTTTACACATTATACTTCAAAGCTTTTAATATTCTTACCATGAACAGAACAGAATTCAGATTACTCCAGAAGACTACTAAACCAAACATACAATGATAATGGCATTACATTCTCCATTTCAATGATTTAGCATGAAAATGGGTAACAGGAAAACAAAAAAATCCAAGCAGATCTTTGAAAATACTTTATTTTACTGCGCATAACATTCTTTGATGCTGTCAAAAAATAACAGAAAGATATATTCCAGGCACTGAGCTTCTAGTTACACTATTTTTTTTTTTTTCTGAAGTTAACAGTTTGATTATCTTCTGAGAAAAACAAGCAATTACTTCAATATTTTGGCTGTGTAACAGTTCTCATTGTGAGGTGGAACAAAACTTGGTCTTTGGAGATTAAAAGGAATTGTTGCTTCAGTGTTGCTTGCCATGAAACTTAGGGAAACAGGCTGGAGACAACATACAACTGATCTGTATTTTGGACTTTACATCTTCAAACCCAAAGACACTCACTCCAAAGTGGCTTACTATTTCTTTTACTGAAAGCACACAGGGTTTTTAAGGCCCTGCTGAAGTTTTCAGATAATAAATACATGGTAAGAGTTGCACTGGGGTTGCAGAGGTCATCAATGTTCTAACTGAAAACCTACTTTACCACCGCCTCTAAAAAGTTAACATTGACCAAGATTTTGCAAAACAAATAAGTGATCCATTTTGCCTCCTCAACAGGGGAAAGAATGAATGAAAGAACAGTGGCTCAAAGAAAAAACTGACCAAAACCCAACAACTCCTAATATTACTTTCTATATACTGAAGATGTAAAACAATACAAACAGCAAATAAGAAAATTTTTCACATACAAAAACCATTTGAAATACACACGAAGACAACAAGCTAAGAAGTAATGGCATATCATAGTTACTGCTCTTAAAAAAATACTTCTTAAAGTTACTTCCCTATTGCATAGGAAGCAGACTGAAAACTAGCATTCACCTTTCCTGGAAAAATACTTAATGTATGAATAACCTGGGGCAGTTTAACAGTTTCTTAAGATGATTCAGAGTAGAAAAAGTGAAATAATTGTTACTAGCTCCATATAAAAGGCTGAAAAACAGCTCAACACAATGGAAAATAATCATCATGACTGCATTCAACTTTGTGAACTTTATGCTCACTGTGTAAGACAGATGGACGACATGTTCCATGATGCCTCACCTTTGTGGTTCTTAATTGTAATAATCAGGATTGAATTAAATCTACTGAATGCTCAGTAATTCAAAACTACATTATTCAACAAAGGAAATACACCCCCTAACCACCCAACCAAGATGTAAAAAAACAAACATAAAACACATTATTCCTTTGACCAGACAAAGCAATCTACACTCTATCAAGGACAGCTTGTTAGTACTGAACTACTTGTCGTCTCCAATGCAGAGGTACTAATATTGTATTGGTCTGCTTAAGCAGGAAAGTCTCATTCAAATCTTTATTAGCAACAAGTACCGACTTTTTATTTACTTTTGATATTACCAGTGCTATCTTCTTTTTTAATGCTTTTTATCTTGAAATGCAGTTAACTAATTTATAATTGCCTAATTTTTCTAATTCATCACAGTGTGACCTAAAGGTCCAAGTAACTTCATCTGCATGCAGGATTACGGATTCAAAAATCAATATGCAGGAGCATAGATCCAAGAAATAAATACTACTGCAATTACTCTTAAATTTAAATACAAAAGTAATTACCTTAAAAATTTTGGAAAACGGAGTATACAGCTACAACATCTCCTAAAACTACTCTGCTTAGTGCTCCCTGACAGCATAGCAGAAATCAAACATTTGCTCTACTTTTCCATATAATGAAGATCAGAGTATTTATATGTAAATTCTTTTCTGTTCCACAAGAAAGAGCTATTCAAATTAGTAGATAATTTCTAAAGTACCCTTACTACCTGAGGGCAGTACTTTTATTCTGCATTATACACACAGCTACCCATTTGGAACAAGGCAGAAATTTGTAAAACCGAGAGAAGAAAAAAGCAGACAAACATGCTAGAGGAGCATTCCAAATATTGTAAAGAGCATCCAAAGAAGCAGCAATATAAGATGGATACACTGAAGGGCCAACCCCAGTTACTACTCTGTTAATCTGTAGCATCTAGATAAAGATTCCTGTAGTTATACTGTTACACTAATGACTGTAAATTTTTTCAGTACCTAAAAATATTTTCAGATCACAATGAAAAACGGGTAAAACAAAGTTCCCAGTGACAAATTTCTACACGTTAATGGTTGGTAAAATTAAACTGAACTCCCCATTCATTAATTAGAGGACCCTGAGACTCACTCATACTAACAAAATACATCGAAAAGATATATTCACTTTACCTGAAATGGTATCACAGTCTAAAAACTTCTAAGTAAAAATCAGTTAAAGCATTGTTAATTGTTTTTTAAACTTCCAAATTACTTTTTACTAAGCTTTCTCTTTAAAAACACAAAGAATTTTAATATTCAAAGGCATAACAAGTTTTAGTGATAGTTCATTTACCCCACAGCAAATCCTTCCCCATATAAATCCTATATTATATCACTAGCAATATACTCACATATCTTCCGGTGTCCAATGAAGCAAGAGTTTTATTTTTCCAGAATCTTCTTTTCTTTTAGCTATTACCTGATAATAATTACATAAATAATAATTAAAACCAAATCTCCGATTATTTTGGTCAAAAGTACTGTTCTTTGTGTTCAACTAAAATTCATAAAAGGCNTGAAATAATTGTTACTAGCTCCATATAAAAGGCTGAAAAACAGCTCAACACAATGGCAAATAATCATCATGACTGCATTCAACTTTGTGAACTTTATGCTCACTGTGTAAGACAGATGGACGACATGTTCCATGATGCCTCACCTTTGTGGTTCTTAATTGTAATAATCAGGATTGAATTAAATCTACTGAATGCTCAGTAATTCAAAACTACATTATTCAGCAAAGGAAATACACCCCCTAACCACCCAACCAAGATGTGAAAAACAAACATAAAACACATTATTCCTTTGACCAGACAAAGCAATCTACTCTCTATCAAGGACAGCTTGTTAGTACTGAACTACCTGTCGTCTCCAATGCATAGGTACTAATATTGTATTGGTCTGCTTAAGCAGGAAAGTCTCATTCAAATCTTTATTAGCAACAAGTACCGACTTTTTATTTACTTTTGATATTACCAGTGCTATCTTCTTTTTTAATGCTTTTTATCTTGAAATGCAGTTAACTGTCTTAATCTGTAATATTTTAATAAGAATTATTCCAGAATGCTCCTACATATAATATTACCAGCTGTCCTCAGAGGTAGCATAAATCCTACACTTTCTTCGGCAATACTTCAGTTATACTCTCCCAAGTTGAATCAAAAATTGCAGCCTACGAGTGCTGATATTAGCAGCAAAAGCTATAGACACTTGAAAATCACACTAAAATGACAAATATTGCTGCAGATAACATAATAGTGATCCTAGTTCTCTGGGGAAAAAAGTTACAATAGAAATACTGCAAAGGTCACACCAGCTCACATGACTAATTTGGGATACTACATAACAAAACAGTTTAAATAATTTCACTGAGGCAAAAGTAAATTTCTGTTATACTAAGCCTTTGCATCACCATCACAATCAATCAAAAGTAGCCACAAATCTAAAAAGACTCCCTTATTCTCAAAGTTGATTGTATAAATATGACTATTAAATCAGAAACTTATGCACCTTTCTCCAATGAGTTCTACCAATTTAGAGAAACCTTCTGGCAAAACTGAAGTTGTTTTCAAGAACAAGCCTTTAAATCTGCACGACCTACCTAATTTATAATTGCCTAATTTTTCTAATTCATCACAGTGTGACCTAAAGGTCCAAGTAACTTCATCTGCATGCAGGATTACGGATTCAAAAATCAATATGCAGGANAATCAAAAATCAATTAGCAGGAGGATAAATCCAAGAAATAAATACTACTGCAATTACTCTTAAATTTAAATACAAAAGTAATTACCTTAAAAATTTTGGAAAACGGAGTATACAGCTACAACATCTCCTAAAACTACTCTGCTTAGTGCTCCCTGACAGCATAGCAGAAATCAAACATTTGCTCTACTTTTCCATATAATGAAGATCAGAGTATTTATATGTAAATTCTTTTCTGTTCCACAAGAAAGAGCTATTCAAATTAGTAGATAATTTCTAAAGTACCCTTACTACCTGAGGGCAGTACTTTTATTCTGCATTATACACACAGCTACTCATTTGGAACAAGGCAGAAATTTGTAAAACCAAGAGAAGAAAAAAGCAGACAAACNTACGGATTCAAAAATCAATATGCAGGAGCATAGATCCAAGAAATAAATACTACTGCAATTATTCTTATATTTAAAAGTAATTACCTTAAAAATTTTGGAAAACGGAGTATACAGCTACAACATCTCCTAAAACTACTCTGCTTAGTGCTCCCTGACAGCATAGCAGAAATCAAACATTTGCTCTACTTTTCCATATAATGAAGATCAGAGTATTTATATGTAAATTCTTTTCTGTGCCACAAGAAAGAGATGAGATTTCAGCTATTTCAAATTAGTAGATGATTTCTAAAGTACCCTTACTACCTGAGGGCAGTACTTTTATTCTGCATTATACACACAGCTACCCATTTGGAACAAGGCAGAAATTTGTAAAACCGAGAGAAGAAAAAAGCAGACAAACATGCTAGAGGAGCATTCCAAATATTGTAAAGAGCATCCAAAGAAGCAGCAATATAAGATGGATACACTGAAGGGCCAACCCCAGTTACTACTCTGTTAATCTGTAGCATCTAGATAAAGATTCCTGTAGTTATACTGTTACACTAATGACTGTAAATTTTTTCAGTACCTAAAAATATTTTCAGATCACAATGCAAAATGGGTAAAACAAAGTTCCCAGTGACAAATTTCTACACGTTAATGGTTGGTAAAATTAAACTGAACTCCCCATTCATTAATTAGAGGACCCTGAGACTCACTCACACTAACAAAATACATCAAAAAGATATATTCACTTTACCTGAAATGGTATCACAGTCTAAAAACTTCTAAGTAAAAATCAGTTAAAGCATTGTTAATTGTTTTTTAAACTTCCAAATTACTTTTTACTAAGCTTTCTCTTTAAAAACAAAGAATTTTAATATTCAAAGGCATAACAAGTTTTAGTGATAGTTCATTTACCCCACAGCAAATCCTTCCCCATATAAATCCTATATTATATCACTAGCAATATACTCACATATCTTCCGGTGTCCAATGAAGCAAGAGTTTTATTTTTCCAGAATCTTCTTTTCTTTTAGCTATTACCTGATAATAATTACATAAATAATAATTAAAACCAAATCTCCGATTATTTTGGTCAAAAGTACTGTTCTTTGTGTTCAACTAAAATTCATAAAAGGCGAATTGTTCTACTCTTTGAAAGCTGTATTAATTCTACAAATAGGTTGAATGTATATATAACTACTCTAGCCCTTCTTGGTTAGGTTTAGTATTTTCCTTTAACATTTTTTTTACTGAGTGGTCCCCAGAATAAAAAAAAAAAAAAAAAAGCAAAAAAGCACCTGTGTAGAATCTTCACCTTTTAAAATAACTGAAATTTTTAAGCAGCTACTCTAATTACTTTGAAGGCCATGCATTCCTCTACAAATCTGCTCATGCTTTTCCACAATATCTCTACAGGAGATTGAAGAAATCAATGCAACTTACAATTTCCTTTCAATAGGCCATAAGAATAAAATCACAAAAGGCTACGAAATTTGGACATACTGTAACTCCCTGGGTAACCCTTACTCTTTCCTCTTAAGCCAAGTCCTGAATGCTGCAAAAAGCAAGGGCTACTTGGAAGAATTCACAGGCTTATAGAAGTTGTTTAATACATCTGTAGCAGGAATGTTTAACATAGCACAATTGCTAATACTGTTATATGAATAAGAAATCAAATGACATTCCAAAAACCTGATGACAATTCGAGTTCAAGAAGAAATTCCTGTCCCAGACAAGAAGTGAGAATTCCTCTCTTACTAGCACACAGTAGCACACGAGATACTCTAACAGAGGAAAGCTTTTAGGTGTGGGACTGATGAAGTTGGGAAATACATGCACTCAAAGTATGAAAATCTATTCAGTGAAGTAAATATATTCTTTAACATGGGCATTCAAAAGGTATCCCAAAAATTTACAGTATCTAGAAACATGTAAAAACCACTGACTTACTCTTCCAGTGATTAACCCTCATCTTTGCCCTCATTACACATCATAATACTCCAATACAGATTTTCCTTTTTGCTTCAAACACCAGTTCTCTCACCTTCTGCAGCTTTTGAGTATAAAATCTTTGAAAGATTCTACACATAACAACTGCAGACACTGTGAACTCCATAAAGATTACCAGAGAACCTTTAAAGTATAGAAATACAGAAGTGGGGCAAGTGATTTTTATGAAAAAAGACCTAATTTGTTAATATATGCTAAAATGTAACATATGAGGAAGACCATAACCCACATCAACCAAAGCAATTTCCTACAAATGAGTATCATGCCAAGTTAAACTTAATCATGATATTTCAATGAATTAGTTTCTAGTTTTATTTTCACAGGTACGCAATGATCCTCTACACAAAAATAATCCACAGAGAAGTAAGAATTTATTTTAATCCAGGTTATCAATACTGCTCTATTTGAAACTTCTGAAGATGAGAACTGTAATACTTGATTTGGGTGGCAAGGTTTGGTATTGGGTGGCTACTGTGGTGGCTTCATTGAGAAACTGCGTCTGAGAAACCGCGTAAGATTCCTGTCAACGCCAACTCTCCCTGCTGGCCAAGGCTGAACCCATCACAGACAGTGGTTAACACCTCTTGGTAATGTGGAATATTTAAGAGGGAAAATTATTGTACAACAAGAGTGGGGAGTGAAAACATGGAAGACAAACAACTCTGCAGACATGGAAGTCAGAAAAGGAGGCAAAACAGTTGCTGGACAAGAGATTCTTCTACAGCCTGTGGTGAAGACCACAATGAGGTTGCTCCCCTGCAGCCCACTGAGGTTAACAATGGAGCAGACTATCCCAGTGGAGGATCACATGCCAGAGCTAGTAAATGTGCCTGAAGGAAGCTGTTTGTCTGTAGAAAATCTGTGCTGGAGCAGGCTCCTGGCAGAACCTGTGGCACTATGGAGAAGGAAGCACTCATTGGAGCAGTTTTGCTAGCAGGACTAGGGTCCCATGCTTGAGCAGTTTCTTTCTGGAAGATGACAGACACTACATGGAAGGGACTCATGCTGGCTCATGAAGAATTGCAATCCTTGAGAAGGACCCCAACTGGAGAAGCTCATGAAGGACTGTCTCCTGTGGAGGAGATCTCATGCTGGAGCAGGGGAACAGCATGGAGAGGAAGCAGTAGCAGAGACAACTGACTCCAACCTCAATCCCATATGCCCCTGTACTGCTCAGGGAGAGGAGGTAGAGAAGTTGGGAGTGAAATTGAGCCCAGGAAGAAGAGATGGGTAGAGGAAAGATGTTTTAAGATTTGGTTTTATTTCTCAATATCCTACACTGATCCAATTGGCAATAAATTAATTTCCCCACATCAAGCCAGTTTTGTCAGTGATGGTGATCTCGATCTGTCTTTATCTCTACCCATGAAGCCTTCTGTTGTATTTTCACTCCGCTGTCAGGCTGAGGACTGGAAGGAAAGAGCAGTTTTGGTAGGCAGCTGGTGTCTGGCCAAGGTCAACCCACCAGTGTTCAAGATACTGAATTTCTAAAAAATACTGAAATCTCACACTAAAAGGTTTTAAACTTAGTTGCCATGAGATATGGAAAATGCCACCCAAATGGCCTATGGTTGGAGAAACAATAAACTAATTACAGTAATGTGCAGTTCTTCCAAAAGGAGGATGTTCCCATATCAATCCTGAAACTGTCAAATTGAAAGAAGCTTTCATAAAAGATACACACTTTTATCACAGTTGGTGCAATGAAAATTTTATCGTATTCTAGGCAGGCTAGAGTCAGAACCAAAGCTATGATGCAGACAAAAGCAAAAAAGCTATTTAAAAGATTTGCTTTTTTAACACCTGTAATTAGAGTTTTTCAGACAAGTCTGCGAAAGTTATAACTGAAATGGAAGAAATCTAACATGTCTGCAATAACAACACTTGGCAGGTTTAAGAATCTTTCACAAATACCTTAAATTACAGCTTTTCATTTAAAAATACTGTTCAGCCAGTAGATGTATACCCTTATTTATTCTCTTATATTCTCTTGCTATATTCGCATCATAAACTGTCTTAGAAAGAAGGGAAATTAATTTCTCTCTGTGAAGGAAATATGCATCAAACTTGTCTCAAATCAGAAATGGAGTTCTGCTGACCTCTTCTGGAAAAAGAAAAAAGTTTCACCCTATAAACTGGTATTCACCTTACTTTATTCACTTACAGTGTTTCAAATTTGAAGACTTCAAGCGATACGTAACCAGTATCAATACATGTGAACAATGAAATGTAATATCTAAAAACAGCTTAGTATAAAGTTTAGTATTCAGATATTTTAGAAAATGTATTTTAGCTATTTCTAAAACCTGAGGGAGATGTAGGGAATGGACAGGAGAGGGTAACCTATAAGCTGCCTTTTATCAGTGTAATATCTGCTCTTTAGGTTAAATTCCCATCTGACAATTCAGAATATTAAAGTACCAATAAGTTGACTCCAATTAGAAAAAACTAAGCAGAAAAAAAAAGTTAACTATGAATGGCAAAAGCCTTTCTTCAAAAAGGGATTACTTAGTTTATAGTTTTCCATATAACGAAAAGGATGAGTTTAAATTAAAATATAAATATATAGAGAGAGATATAAAAGAAGCGCCTTTTCATAGGAGATGAAAGGTATCTACAGTCACTTCTTGGAAATTCTTCACATTAGTAATTTTTGGTGGGGTTATCCATTCTGCAAAATACTCCATTATGCTCACATTTTCCATATAAGATGCACAAGAAAAAGATTAAGCTACATCATTTATGCCAGTTCTTAGTCAGCAAGACAATTTTATCTTCATATTTTTCACCTTTCAAATCAATGCCCCTGATAATTACACATTTTTTTCTTCACCTAATCCTTGTAAGTTATTGAAAAATGCATTTTTATCTGAGGTGAATGTCAGCTAGGTGCACATATGTGAGATGGCTTGTATAATACCTTTCCTTTTTAAAGCAGATTTTAGGATGAGTCTCACCAATACAGCTGATGTCCAGCACAAGCCCTCACAACTGGAGTAACACACTAAAATAGGGTAGCAAAGCGGAGAATAGAGCAGTTTTCCCAGTGACACCTCCTTTTCCACAGCTGAGATCTAAACAGCTTCAAACTTAACCAACCCCCTACCACTGAGTGATGCACATGCAGAAGCTAAAACAATTTTCACTACTTCTACGAAGTTAATTTGAAGAAGTTTTAGAGCACATTCCTCCCTCTAACTCTGTATCCTTGGAAATCATTCCAATAGCTAAATGTAAGCTTCCACAACCAAGCAGTCTGTCTGGATAACCTTTCAGGTTAAAGCCAGCTGTGCACTGGAAGAGCATCATTACTTTTCTCATAGCATTGGTGAGGAAAACTGGAATGAGATTTAAATACAGTAACAGCTAAGCTACCAGAAAATCCTTTCTTTAGTGTGCTCAATGTAACAATAGTGATGTCTATCCTACTCATACCAGTGAAATTAGCAGAATAGGATAAGAAACAGGACAAAAAGCCAGTTCCTCACCTGGAATTTCCCTTGTTCTATAAGTTCACTGACATCAAGGTGGTAAGTTTATTAAAAAAGAAAAAAGAGGGGGACAATAATACATTTATTCTGGATTGTATTATTTGTACTGGGGAAAAAAAAAATCTACAAATTTTATATCAGCATCTCTAAATATCTAATTATACAATCAATCTCAAAGTTCCTTGCAGTAAAATAGCACTGTCACTCACAGATATAAAAACTGCACCTGAAGTGCATTCTTATTCTGAAGATACAGTCAAAGTTTTTGGCAACAAGTACTTTCTGTTAGGTGTCTCAGACAGACCATGTTGCAAGGTATTCAGTTTGTCAGAGCAACTGCTAAAACTAATTCTAAAAAGAGAATTAACCAACAGAAAGGCACAAATCAACAATGTAAAATACTATTACTTATTTCCGATGAAATGTCTATAGTGGTAAGAGGAACACAGAAATCTCTCAGAAGCACTAGGTTTTTCCATTGCATAAGTAAACAAACACTGCAAACTGTGTATGTACTTACAGTACTATGAAATACAACACTGTGGCCTTTTCCTAAACTTTCTATATGTGCTGAGAGGTTAAAGCAGATGGCTCGATGTCTTATAGCATCCAGTGTTTGCGCATCAAAGAAGTCATGAGGTCTTGCTAGAAAAAAAAAAAACAAAACCAAACATAAAAGAGATCCTTAGTGTCTAATACACTGAAATCCTTCAAACACAGTAAATCTAAAGTGTCAGTAAATCATTTACGGTTATGGCAGTACCACTACCTTGTGTTAAGGAGTCGAAACACCACTTAAACAGTGAGGAAGAAATTACTCAAGAGAGGCATACTTCATTTAATATTGGACAAAACATACTCCTTGTGGATAACATAGCTATTATCAAAAGGGAATTACACTCAATCATATTTTAAACTTTCAAGTAAATTCTACTCAATCTTCAAAATTAAGAGTTCACTAATTTTCTGAGTACCTCTGGGAACATGCATTGCTATCATATCTTGAAAAAAAATTTCAGAGTACAAAACTCAGAACTCATTAATACATGCGAGTTCTAATGTAATGCAAAAACAGACCAGTTAGGTTGTGATGTTTATGGGAATCTAACTGGCCAAGTCACTTTTGCATCACAGTCAACAGTACGAATGTTACTGCTGAGACTTTTAAAAAAAAGTGTTTAAGTACTTCAACATGTGCACCCAATCAACATGTAAAAGCAGAATTACACCTAAACGTTCTTTCTTAACTTTATTAAAACAATCTGCTCAGATCTAATCTGTAATTGCCAAGAAACCTCAGCTGTTTCCTGTGAATACTGGAATGCAGTTAAGAGATCAACAATGGCTCAGAAAACAAAATTGCTTAAAAGAAGAAATAATGTTTACAGACAGAAAAAAGGAAATGTAAGACATTTCCTTTAAGAAATGGCAAATTTAAGAATAGAAAGATATTAAAAAAGGAAGAAAAATCAAGTAACAGTAAGAATTCTCTCCATAATCTAAGTTATAATTCCATATTCTTGTTAGATACAAAGTCACAGTAAAGTCTTATGCATTAATGTCACTAGCTTCATATACTCTAGAGTGGAAGTACTTAACGTTGGTTTATTATTTTAGTTTCTGAAGATAAGGGTCTTTTCCCTCCCCACATTCCTCTTGTAAAGACAAAATACACAAACTTGGACACCTCATTCTTCATCTAAAACTAAACTAAGAAACAGAGAAACAAGCAAAATTGTATCAGACTTTTTTAAAGTTCACCTAAACAGCAATATTCCACACAAAGTTTCAGAGAAATGCTTCTCAGCACTTTCAGAAAATGCCATCAGTTTTGGATACATTTCTGGGTCACATACCCTCTGGAGAAATACATTACTGTAGTCAGTTCCCAACTCAAGAGATGATTTTTGCCTTAAGGCAAAACTCTCCAGCCAGCATTGCATTTGTCTCAAAAGGCAAGAAGACAAAAAATTGCTCAAGCAGCTGTCATTTTTCTTCCTGCACAAAACTTGATCAAGACAGCAGACCATTCAAGTTACTGCAGTCTGGTCTTGAACATTCTTGTAATATTTACTACTTACATTTCTTAAAACAGATTCACTCAAGAATTCATCAGTTCCTTAAGATTAGAGGACATTTACAGGTGATTTGAGGTTTTAACTAGGAAGCTCGGATTTGAAATATATAAGTCAATAATGCTAATCAATTACTAATAACATGCCATCCTGAACAACTGCTTCTGGGGGAAACTCAATTAAGATTCATTAAATCAGCCACCAAAGAAATCACTATGGAGAAGCAAGCCAAGATGCAACTCAGCAATGTGTGAAAGCAAGAATTTTAAAGTGACCAATCTCATGTATCTATATTTTGTTTGAGCAACACAGTCATGAAATAAAGATAACATCTTAGGAGCCTGTAACTGTTTCAGATAGGCTTGTCACATTACATCTAAAAGGAACTAAGAGGACACTGTGAAAAGATCACATAATCCCTGATTGATCTATCTCCCCTTCTTGAACCTTCTCATTTACAAAGATCACTAGATTGAAAGGGAAGGTCCTTTGAAAGCCACATACTGAAAATAACAGAATAGCTTTTTACATTCCTCAAATGCTGAATTAATGTAAAAAATATGGCAATTCTAAAAGTTTGTACTTTTAAGATATGTGAGCAAATCATATAATAAATACATAATTTAAGAATAGTCAAGTATTTCTAAAAAATTTTAACGCAAAAAAAAATTACCATAACCAAAGGCAATAGTGGCTATTCTAGCATTGAACTGCACAGTCGCCACCGTCTTAAAAAATTTCTCTTAGATTGCTCTTTCAAATTACAGACACTGACTTTCCAGGCCAGGCTTCTCTGCACTCACAGCACAAAAATGATCACTTCTTCATAAATTTCAATCAATTAAAACGTAGCAGATTTATATCACATGATTATTTTTATCTTAATATAGCCCAACACATCCATTTTTTGCAGTTCCTTCTGAATACTAGGTATTTAGTCACAGGAACAAGATGATCAATATGCTAAAATGTTCTATTAGAGAAGAGTTCTGTAAAAAAATAGGACTAGTTGCTGAGCCAGCAAAGAAACACAGGTTCTCCATCCCACTGTCACCAAAATACAACCACCAACCAGGAGTCAGGACTGAAATAACGGTCTCCTTATGAACAAAATGTCATCTCTGAGGCTGTATGAGAAATAACAGGTCCACCAGGTCATATAAAAAGCATCTTGCACTTCTCTACAATATTACAAGGTTGGCTTTACATCAAAGGTAAAAATTAATAGAAGATTTTTCCACACACCAGAGAAAAGAAAAAAAATCTAAATGAGCTTTTCATGTCTCTACTTCAAATGCAACTGTCACAGTTAATTGTTTAAAATTATGAAATAATCCATTCAGTAATGGAGGAGCTACATCCAATTACATATTCTAGGAAGTGCCTAAACTTTCCTGGCCATTTATGTATATTAGAATCCCTAAATAAATGTGACATGTTTATTAGACTCAGGAATCCACAAACTGGGTCAAAATAGACTATAAAAGCTAATGGGTGATTGTACTTCCTAAAAGACAAAAAATTTCAATTTAAAAGATTCCAATTCTCAGCCTAATGGTTTACATAAAATTAATAAATATCAACAGTGTTGAGAAAGATTTTAAAAAGTAGTATGTCAAATCTGCCCACAATTACATCTCAGTTATGCTCATGAAACTATCAAGAAGCTAAGGAAATGTGCTCAAAAAAGCGTTTACATAATACATACTTACCTCTAATTTATATGACTTTGCATTTTTCAACACTAATATAGGTAACAAACTATATTGTGACTGTAAAACAAAATGCTTCTAAAAATTGTAAAGCCAAGCTGTTGCTAGCAGAGAGGGATCCAGGGAGAGCTTATAGAGGTCTCCCCATATTTGAAAGGAGGATGGAGGAAAGCTTGGGAGGGGCTGTCTGCCAGGGCATGGGGCAATTGGACAGGGGGCTGTGGTTTCAAATTAGAGCAGTACAGGATTAGACATTAGGGTGGTGAGGCACTGGAACAGGCTGCCCAGAAAGGTGGTGGAGGTCCCATCTCTGTAGACATTCAAGGCCAGGCCTGCTCAGGCTCTGAGCAACCTGATTTAGTGCCGGATGTCCCTGCTCATTGCAGGGGTTGGACTACATGACCCTTCCAACTCTATGATTCTATGAAATCTGATTTTTCTTAACATAAACAGAGATGTTTTTCCCTACAAGGAAACACAGACAGAACCTGGAACTATTTTCCTCCCTATCACAAGGGATCCAATACTATCACTAATCAACAATACCCCTATCAGACCCACATATGCAGAAAAACAATGACACTGAAGAGGAACTTTCCACCCAAAACTTCTAAGAATTTTAATTCTGAAACTACTTACGCAGTGATCGTCGTCTCTTGTTCTTCAATTTTCTTCTTTTATTCATTCCAGCTTTAGATGGAGATTCTTCTTTGGCCTTCGGCTGACTGGCAACTTTTGAAGAGTTCTGCTGGCTAAAGTGTGTGGGCACATGACGGGCAAGTCCTCCCTGAGATGCAAAGCTGGCATTGCACCCACCAACTACACACTAAGAGAAAAATCACAAATGTATCAGCAGGCTACATGTCACTCATTCACAGGAGTGTGATAGATCCTACAGTTTGACTTGCCTGGATCAATCTCCAGAACTAAAAAGATAACCAATTCTTAATGATCATGCAATTCTTAAAAAGTAAAAACACAAACATAACGTGAAATTAATTTTAAACTCTCAGTAACTATTTCATGGTGTAATAGTATTTTCTATGCTGCACTATATTATAATATCATACTATAATTCTGTATAGGATAAAATCAAACAGTGCACTGATAAGCATGTATTTTCTGCAGGAAAAATTCCAGTAGTTTGAAAGCTGTATTAATTATTTAGAGATTTATTTTGCGATGCTACTTTTACTTCAGAAATATTTCAGAAAGTTCTTATTTAAAGAAAGTTATCATTTTCTCAAACCTAAAAGACTCAGCAGAAACAGCAAAATACATGCAACTAGCCTAGTACGGGCTACAATAATTATTGGTATTTTTATATTAACAATTATTTTGATTTGCAAAATGAGGACTTCAATTACACTGTTGGGGAGGTAGGCACAAACCTTTACTCTTGTGCTCTGAGCTTAAAAGAGTAACAGAAAAGTAGTAAGATATGCATTCCATCACTGGCCGCAATGAATTTTCTATCTTAAATGATCAACCTTTCTTTCATCCAGAGAATAGCAGTAGAGAAAATGAGGATCAGACAGTAGCAAAAAACTCCATCACAACTCTGAACCATCAGAAAGTTCTCCATCTTCCATATGTGCTCTGCTCTTTCCCCTTACACTTGGTGATTTTATCTGTGCATCTCTAGGATCTCCCTTCAGAGCAAACTGATGAGGAAGCTCCAACAGAGGTTCAGAAATACGTAGAGCTGTAACTGCGCACATAGCACTGATTTTTCTTCTGAAGGCTAAGGATGAATTTGCAAGTTCTTACAGTAACGTGCCCAAGCCTGCACATTTATTTGAAAGAAAACAGCTGAAGAAGACCATTCAGCATATTTAGTCCCTCAAACTCAACTGTGTTGCATTCCAACCGTGGATGCAGAATTTGAAAGTCTTTTTCTGCCTCAGGTCTAGCAAATGGTTTTCTGTGTTCATTATAACACAGTGTAATATCCATGAAGGGAAAAGCTTGTGATTTCCCTAAAGACTTACTACTTGCCATATCACTTAAAATATGCATATCTGTTTTAAAACAGTAAAAGAGAAAAATAGCAGCTTATTTACCACTTTTTGTTATTAGCCTTTTTAAAAATTTTAAAAAAAAAGGAAGTTAGAGAAATTCTTAAATACTGAGATACCTACAAACAAAATCTGTAGTATTTCAAAATTAATTTGTTCCTCCCTGTCTTCACCACTAATAATTATCTTAAGAATTTGAAGATTTATACCAAAAACCTTTCTACTTTGCCCTGTAATTTCCCATGTTCAAACACCAATATTGTGTACTGCTACTGTAATGACTTCCAATATAAGAAACGTCAGTACACCTGTTAAGTCTCAAGACACTCAAGATCTTGATCTCATTTACACTATGGTAACCTCAATGCAGTTATTTAACACTTCAAACCAGTATTAAAATTTAAATTTACAGCATCATCAAAAGCTCTGGGTTAGAAGGAACCATTAAAAATCACCCTGATCTAATCTCCTGCTGTGGGACATGATTGGTAAGATAAAGTTGCTCAAAATCTCATTCAACGTCACCAAACTCAGATACAGGTAAAATAGTTGCTTGCATTAGTTCAACTAATTTTCTATTCTCCAGTTTTTAAATTCTTGAAATAGCTGTCTTTCACATAAAAGCAGATTCATGAAACTCAACTAGGCAACAAAATATAAACTTAGGACCATCTTAATGAGAGGTAAACCTCTCTTCTAGCTTTTAGAGCTTCTAGCTCTTTAATCAGACATAAATGCTGGCAAAGAGTGTAAAGTTCCCTCGAGATCAATCACACCAAGAAATTAAAATCTTAGTCTTCTCAATGTCTGCTGAAGGTCAGAAATATCCTGAGGCCTTGGCACAGTGTATGCATTACTGTATTTTAAGTTAGTTAAAGCAATGCCTTCTGAAAATAATGCATTAAAAAATTAGAAATTTGCTGGACACAAAGTTTAACACACAAGTTCTTAAGACTCAAGTGAATTTCTCATCAGATGGGAAACAGTTTTGTGGAAAACACTTTTATGACAAACTTCAGCTTGACTCAGTGTCACTCATAACTTGGCTTTTTGTCTAGTTATGTACAAAGGAAGCAATGACAGACATTCTGTACAGATTATTTAAAGAAGCCATCACATTTTACTTGCTCTATGCAATTGCTTTCCAAAACCTTAAACTGGCAGCATTATATCTTCAATATATGCCACTTATAACTAGAAACTCTACATATATAGTCTGCAGGCACAACATGAAATATTTGCAGAAATCATTACATTGTATTGTATCATTATATTCTATGTTTTGAGACTACCTGATCATGTCATCAAACAGCAGCTGATACATTCAAAGATGGCACAGAATGCCTTCACAATACACAGGAAACAGTAGAAGAGGAGAAAAATCTTACCTTTTGTCTTTTATTTTTTCTCTAAAATAATATATCCAGCAATCCGTTACTAATGAGTAAAGTCTCTTCTCTCCAAAGATAAAGGAGCAGTTCAGGCTGTCACTTCAGGATCTCTGGACGGTAAGTCACACCAAATCAGCTTCCCACCAGATAGTTACACAGATCTAGAGAGTTTCTAATAAATCAAACTCACCTATTATGCACAACTTTAAACCAATCTTTGCTTGCATTTTCCCCCAAAACCTAAACCTCAAAATTTTGTATTCAATTTTAAATGCGGCAGATTGGGTCCGGATTGGTGGATATGTTACTTCAAGAGAAAATAAGTCAACACATAAAAAGTTTAAATTCTCTAGTGTACCCATACCCACCATTACTAATGGGCAGTAACGACCAGTGACTTAACAAACGGGATGTAAAAATATCTAGCAATACAGGTTACCTTCTAAATTAAAAATATTCAGATCTCCTTTTTAGAATATTCCACATGTAATTTTTCCAATAAAGCTAACAGTAATATTTTAGACATCTGGAAAAACCTTTTCGGTATCTCAACACTTAAGGCAGAATGTCTTTATGTTTCCTATCTGCATCTGCAATGCTTCAATGGATAGAAGGCATTCTGCCAAGGTACTGAACCTGCTTGTCTATGTTTCCTAGATTTCAACAAGTGTTACTCACTATACTGAGAGTTATGCCATATACAGTCACACCTTAATAAATCCTCAAGGTTACAGGTGATACAACAAGCAAGGAATTTCATTCTTAGCATAACTTTCTTCCCCCTTTTTAAACAAAATACTAGAGCCTCTGATGCAATTCATTGTTTTTGGAAGCATTTACTCAACATGAGTAAATTTTGCATGATTGACCTTAAACACTAAGAGTACACCCACTGGAATCCATACGTGAAAGATGCTGGTAGTACAACTACCTGCAGTCTTGTACTTACAGACAATTGCTATATAAAATAATTTTGGGTAAGACCTTGCACTGTTTTATGCTCACTCTCTTCCACTGTGCCTACCATCTTGCATTTGGTCACCTAAAGTACATTTTAAGAGTTCATGTATTGTATATATGATTCATATAACTCTCAGTGCCTTGTACAGAAACAAGCCATGATGAGTATACTATGGTTTTGGTGTTTAGATTGGATTTCTTGAGTACCAGAAACCATGCTGGAAATCATGCATACCAGATATTCAAATACTTTTATAATATTTTATATTTTTAACTGACAAATTTAAGACATGTAAGATAGAATCTCTTGATGCACTTTCTAAGTTAGCATGTTACTCCTGCCTACCTGTTAGATCCACCCATCTACATGCTCTGAAAGTTTTAAGTTGTTGAATTGTCAGCAAGACTGTCACTACATGTTGACGATACTCAGTAACATTCCATCCAAACTAGAAAAGAATAATATCTAGGCTTTTCACTCTCAACTCCAGGTGTGAAATGTATACAATCATGAACACACTAAATGTCTTCAGAGAAACAATTACACACTCCAAGAATGCCTATATTAATTGAATGTCTACAATGACATAAAAAGAAGATGAAAGGATGAATCAGACTGCAATAAGCTAAAACAAAACCATCTAGTACAACAATGAACTTTAAGTATTAAGAGGAGCAGCATAGCTTCAAAAACACCTAACAGTGGGCCAAAGACTGGTAAATTTTTCAACCAGAAAAGTGTTCTGCAAGATCAGTTTGTTTCTTTGTTCCTCTTGACAAGAAAGGCAAATCCAGGAAATGGTGCTTACCAAAAGTAGGATTGAAAAAGTAATCTGCTCTGCAGAAATCACTGTTGACTACAGACTGCGAGCTAGCTGCAAAGGTAACTGTCTTACTTACGGATACTCTTTCATTGTTAGTAGGATTAGTGGGTGCTCTAGGAAAAGATACTCTACCAGTAACGAAACTCAGTGATGACTGCCTCAACGAAACAGAACAAAAATTCCATCTGCATGTTCCTTATGAAATTCAAGGGCATCAGTATTAAAAACTTTGAAAAACAGTTAGAGAACAAACAGAAAAGCAACATGATATCTAAAAGTCCTAAATTCTGCCTAAAACCCTAGGGTGTCTTCTTTCTCCTTCATGACAGCAGAGGACTTGGTTATGAAAATTCTCCTTCTCAAGAGGGAGTCATACAGACATACCAGGAAATTATTCCATATGAAAATGAAGCTAGCATAAGAAAGGTCTCAAAAACAGGTATTTATAAGAAATTTTTTTTTGAGACACACATATTGCAGTACTAATGCCAAGGAGAAATGCATGGCTGAGACAGAACCCAGCTGTCCTTCAATTTAAGAAAATACTATTGTCTCTTATTCTGACTAGAAATATAATTTTATGACCTGCCACATACTTAGTACTCTCCTCAACACAATTGTAGTGTTCTTTCTCTTCACTAAGTTCTCATGTTTTTAATTGCCACTTTACTGTCTAACTTTCCTTAAAAATATCCTAAAGAGCACTTCTTCAGACAGCATACAGATACACTATTTCCATTACTGCCTTTTATGGCTTTCCTCAAAAATCCTCACTTTTTAACTGAATTACTATTTTCAGCAAGTTCCCTAAAATGACAGATTCCTTCCTTTTGTGCTAGGATTCAAGCATATGCGAGAAGAATTTAATTTGTAATTTAGGTTATGGAAGATATTTTGTCTGCAGTAATCATCAAGAACAAGAAGTTCTTAATCTACATCTGACTTAAAGAAATTTGTTTTTTCCTAAAAGGTGATCAATAAAGATTAATAAGATCAGCTAAATGCACAAACAGGAACATTTGCTCCATTTCTGAACGACTGCCATAAAACAATTAGTAATGGCTGTTCTTGAATCAATCAAGACTAATATTCAAAACCTTAAGTGGTTTTGCATCAGTTATCAGACTGTAAAGGTTGTAAAAGAAAAGAGGGGAAAGGAGGAAAGGTAATTAATAGGTCACTATCACAGACACTTGCATACTCAGCTAACTCGTGTGAGACCTGAAATCTGCAGTCACCACAAGTGACAGGGAAACAAAAGACATTACAGGACTCTACTAAGATCACAATTATCTTCCATTCACAGTACTTCAGAACAGATTGAGAAAAACAGAGGTAAAAATAGAGATAAAAGACAACAGCAGGAAAAAATGCTGGAGTGACACACATTGAGCCATGATAACTGACTACTGCACTCCTACTCTGTGTTTCTCTTCCCCAGTATGACCAGAAAGTACAGAAAATAAGGTGGTGATATAATACATATTTAACAAGATGATTATTATCAGAGCTTACTGTTTAAAAATTTAGGACTCCAGCTGTAACGAGCCAAGACAAAAAGCTGGGATACCAACTTTTACTGATTTTTCTATTTAATTCTGACAGACTAAAAAGTATTACTAGTATCTTTGAGCTATGTCCACTTTTTTTAAGTCCCATGTCTCTAAAAGTAAACATTTTTGATCTAGACCAAATAGTCATAAAAATTACCCTTACTAAAAGACTTTCCGTTCAACACCAAAGCCTGCCATTATAGTTTAATAAATATAAAAAATTTAATTCCAAAATTGAAAGACTTCACATACAAGGTTCCTCTGGTGACTGGTTTTGGTGTTTTTTTATTTCATTCAGAGATTAATACTTATGACTGTTCCAGCAACGCATCTAGTCATATCTGCAAAGTTTCAGGGATCTGTGATCCTTGTGCTACGCTTCCAGGAGTACGCTGATTTTAATCCTCTGAACAAAGAGCAAGCTAAAAGCAAGTTTGCTGTGATTATTCTTTCTAACATTCAGACATTTTTAGACTAAACTAACAGTTCAGTGTGTAAAATGAGCCTAACCATCATTAAAAAAACTCTCTCATAAAGAACTCAATATTTTTGCTCTCTAGGTTTTGAGTTTAGTTTCGTTTTCCCAGAACCACAGAATGTCAGGGACTAAAGAGATCATCTAGCCCAACCCCCCTACCAAAGCAGTAACACCCACACAGGAAGGTGTCCAGGCAGGGTTTGAATGTCCCCAGAGAAGGAGACCCCACACCTTCTCTAGGCAGCCTGTACCACTGCTCTATCATCCCCACTGTCAAAAAGTTTTTTCTCATATTTATGTGGAAAAACCTGAGTTTGAGCTTGGACCCATTGCCCCTTGATGTATCATTGAAGGTCAGTGAGAAAAGCCTGTCTCCAGCCTCCTGACACTCGCCCTTTACATACTTACAAACATGAATGAGGTCACCCCTCAGTCTCCTGTAAGACAAAGAGACCCAGCTCCCTCATCTGTTCCTCAGAAGGGAGATGTTCCAATTCCTTCATCTCTCTGTCTCTGTGCTGGACTCTCACCAGCAGTTCCCTGTCCTTCTTCAACTAAGGGCCCCAGAACAGGACACAATATTCCAGATGTGGTCTCATCAGAGCAAAGTAGAGGGTGAGGAGAATATCTCTCCACCCACTGAACACATCCCTTCTAATACACCCCAGGATGCCATTGTCCTTCTTGGCCACAAGGGCACATTGCTGGCTCATGGTCATCCTGCTGGCCACCAGGACCCCAAGGTCCTCTTCCTCTATACTGCCCTCTAACTGTTCAGTCCGTAGCCTATACTGATTACATTGGCTTGTTCTTGCCCAGATACAACTCTCTTTCACAACTACTGTTACAGGCTATGCAGAAGTAGTAACTTCTGGGAGACATCACTATAACAGGAAAGTAGGTTTAATAAAGTTGTTTTATAATAAATAAAACAAAACCCCAGAAGATATTACTTGAGAAGACAGGGGAAGGAAATATAGAAACAGTGACTACAAGTTGGTGGAGTTGAGGGGTGGGGGATGGCACTTTATGCCACCTGAACTTAAAAAAATCCCTAATTCATTTTCATAACCTACATAGGAGGAGAACTTCAGTCTGAAGTCGCGTGGGTGAGACTTACCATCAAGTGATCCAGGACTGACAGCTAGGAACTGCCCCAACTGTATCCATAAGAGGATGAAGCAACTCATTAATAACGGATTGGTGGATATGGCAATGATAAACATTACTAAACCTAGAATTGCAGTACAGATTAGGGGGAGAAAGAAAGAGAAAGTTAGAAAATACTATGCAGGAAATACAGTCACCTCAATGGTCCTGCACTCCCAATTTCCTTATTCTCAGAGAGTTTAACCATAAATAGTCACTACCTGTGTTTCAACTGAATTTCATTAACCAGATCAGCTCTTATTCAAGCACAGAATGTGCACCATCAGGCAGGATCCGAATTTTAGTGTGGAAGTGTAAAGCATGAGGTAAAATACTACACTGTAAGCAGCTCAACTGAACAATGCACACACAAAAAAATAGAATTTCAGCAGCATTTAGTCTTAAGAGTCCCTACCATTTATAGATCAAAAGAAACAGGAACAGAGAAGCAATTATGGCATATTCACCTGTTTTCATAACAGAACAGTGTTTCTGGTCACAATTATTGCAATGAGAGGCTCAGCTCACTGGATACTTTAAAAAATACTGCTGTGATGGCATTTTTCTATTAAATGTGATGTATCAGGAAAACCAAACCAAGATGGGTCTTAAAATAAAGGATGATACAGCTCAGTGTACCTTACCTTGAAAGGTTTGTCCCCACTGTGCGTCAGCATATGCCTTTGCAACCAACTTTGACTCGTTGAAGGTGTATTATATACTTTGCAACCTTTCCACAAGCAAACAAACACCTAATAGAATAAAAATTCAGTAAGTTGCAGTAAGTTCACAGAAGTAACAAAAACCCAAAAAACAAACAAACAAAAAAAAAACCAACCAAAAACCAGCAAAAAGAAAGTGATTATCAGGTTATCAGAGAAGCCTCTTTTCATGACATACAACTCTTCCGTGAATTCTGAACAATAACCATTTATTTTTCTAAATATTTATCAGATCTCACCAAGGAAAAAAATAATTGCAACCACAAGTATTCAAATAAGCAGGTCACCAGAATAAAAAATATATAAGAGATAGATGCTTCTGCAGAAAAACAGAATTGAGAGTCATGGTATTCACCGTAAAGAATTTGCATTTGCACTCACTACATGTATCCACTAGATACAGAACATTTTTAAATCACATGTTTACATTCTCTGGGTAGCAAATAAAAAAATGAAATAGTTTATTCTTATTAACAGATAACAATTTTATCTTTTGAGCATGGAAAATAAAGCCTCTTAACAACAATACAGCTGTGTAGACACCAGAGTTCTGTATTATGAAATACTGGGTACCTCTAGTTAAGGCCTTATGTTCAGTTCACACAAAGAAAGTTACAATTTTTCACAGGATTTCAAGTCTATGGGTCTTTTGTGATTTCACAGTACATATCAGTCACATGCACAATAGTGCATTAAGGGGAGTAGAACTTACTCATGCTGCTTTCCTCTGTCCTCTCATTGTGTCTATCTACAACTGTGAGAACAAAAAGTCTCTATGAATTTGCCTTTCACCAGAATTTCCTCAACAGACCTATGTGTAAAAAGAGGTATAGCCCTGATTTGTAGTAGCAAATACAGTCCCTGGGAATACCACTGCCCGTAATACAGGTTTTCAGAACTGCAGGAAACTAATTGGATTTGAGGTGTTATTCTCTCTTTTGGAGATTAAGAAACTCAAAATGCGAAAGAGTCTATTTCTGAAACAAAAGAGCAGCCACAGGAGTGCTGTGTACTTGCTGTACAAAATATAGACAACCTTGCTTACTAATATGAAGTTGTAAAAGCCTACATGTCTGTATGACTAACGCAGACCTAATGACACAATCCTCTGAGCCCCTGATGTGGGCCTGCTTCAGCTCAGTTTTGAGATTCCCCTGAAACCACAGAATTGTAACTTCCAAAATTCCTGGCTATGTAACTGCCCCAAACTGTCCCAGCTTTTTCATCACCAACTGCAGAGTGCAGGGCACTCAGCAAAGGAGTATCTCTACAAAGCCACGCATCGTAGAAATTCCATCTCTTACAAAATCAAACTACTGGTTTTGCAACATCCCACCAGAAGTCCAGGTGAGGTTTTTTTTGGGAACTCTTGTGAAAAGGCTGAATCCAAAATATTTCTGAAAAATAAAATCTGCGAGGTAGAACTCTTCTTTCCAAAACTTTCCTGGCCTCCTGATGAATCTAACTGGCCTGGTTTAAAGCCATTATCTGAGCGTTATCTTGAAAATACACATTTCACTACACAAGGATGCACATCACATTGATTTCAAGTTTTCAGTCAACGGTTACTACTCTCACTTTTCTTTATAAGTCACTGCAGTTGAGTAATACCTGAAATCCAGTAAGTTACAAGAAAATAATTTCTCACAATTCTTAAATAGGTGGTAATGCTCGCCAGCAGGTGGCAGACAAATCCTTGAAACAGAACAGCTACAATAAGTCCCCACCCATACCATCGAGTTGAAGAACTTTTTAAAAATTAGAACAACTCAGGTAGGAAAATAAAAAGCATGAACTGAATTTAACAGTTATTATGCATGTGGTGCTTCCAATTAAATTCTCAGTTGAAAAGGTAAATAAAGTGTAACATTTTCTAAATTAAAATATCCACAAATCATGTCACATGGAATGTATGCAAACAGAATTACAAGAAAAAACTCTACAAAATAATTCTGAAAAAATCTTCCAGTCCTTTTCTAAGTGAAAAGGGGTCAAGGATGAGAGTCAGGACAGATCGGCAGACAAACAGCTATGTGAAAGCCAACAAGATAATGATACACCTCATTCATTTCATTGTTTTGTCCAGGGTTCATGTAACACTTTTAGAAACTGCAGAAGCAAACTACAAAAATCATCTCATGGATGATTCTGCTCAAAGCTTAGGTGGAAAAAAGCCAACAAATATAAAGCTGAAAGCTCAATCATACCAAAAACACATTAGCTAAATACAACCAGTCACAGCTGTCTCACTGATGTAATTACATAATAAATTATTTAAAGTAATGCAAATTAATGTTTTATTTAAATTTCTTATTCACTCAACATGAAGTGTAATGATCTAACATTTTAATTCTGGAGAAGTGACAGGTCAAATTTGAAAGATAATGATTACTCTACATGAAGATTTTATACCAGTTCTCCAAGAAATTAAAGAACTACAACACACAGTGCCAAAGGCAGGCAGATTGCTAGTGTTTAATGTAGAGGTAGTTAACATGACATAAGCCAGTCAAAGGTAATTTGGGAGGCTGAGGAAGGCCAAGTAGTTAGGAGTTGAAAATTACATTACTGGAAGATGTTCTGAAATATTAAAATTGTGAGCCCAACGGAAATTGCATCACTTAACTAGGGACTGGACAGTAATATGCATGATTATGTACACATTTTAATTTAAAAACCATTTCTAGATCGAGTTAAATTGAAGGTATACTTGTCATCAGTACTACAGAGCTACTTTGGTAAGACTTTCTACTCTAAAATCAATGAATCTCACATCTTTACTATCATACATTATATGTCATTTACCTCCACTGAGAATCCACTCATAAAAATAATCACGATGACTTTGCTCGAGTTCACATGCCAGAACATGCACACTAATAGCTTTAAGAAAATTAATACCAAGTATAAGCTCTTGAAGACCTACCAAAAGCTTCAAAATGTTCCAAAGTTCGCACATCTATCAAATAACTAACAGTTTCAAACCATTAAACAATTTAAAAAACCCCAAAATTACCACGTTCTTAAAGTTAAGCATTCAACTGAAAACACTAAATACCAAATCAAGTGGAGGAGACAGAGCTAAATGCCTACTGCTAGATTGATGAAGGTCCAACTTTAGTTGCCACAAGCTAGGAAACTGATAATTTAAAACCTAAAATTTTTCAAAGGTCATTAAAAACCAAACTATTGGCAACTAAGAAAGGGGAGAAAATAGAAGTAACACCAACCCCTCCTCGCTGACCATCCACATGTATGGAGCGAATGTGATCTGCCAAATCTGGGCTGGAGCTGAAGCAAGCATGGCAATGGTCCCAACAACAGTTGTAAGCAATGCTTTTTGCAGAAGAGGCAGGAACTCCTTGTCCATTCATCATAACTGGAGTTGAACGCCCGCTGGAAATTGTGCTGTCTACATCCATGATAGTGCTGCTTATGCTTTGAGATAAAAGAAGACAAAGCTTGTATTAGCTGCACATTAACACAACAAATAAAAATCATAACTCTTCATTCTATTTCAGATATGCTTAGGCTGAAATAAAATCTTACATAAACTTACTATTTATTGAGATTCATTACCTGTAATAAATGAACAGTTAGGAAATGGTAGTTATTCCCTCAACAGTATCACTTCTGGATACAGAAGGCAGGAATGTAAAACTCTCCCATTTGGTGACTTGTCAGAAAACTAACTCCCATGAGGTTAATACAATCATGTTTAAGCTTCATTAAACAGCTATTCATTATTTTAAATTGCTGGAGAGGAGAAAAGCAAAAAGGGAAAACAAACAAACAAAAAGTTTAAGTCACCCTAGGTCAGACTAGAGATGTATCTACTTCAGCATCCACCAGTAACACCAGGTCCTTAAAAAGAACACAGTAGTGAAGTTCCACAGAAGGTTTAAGGTACTCCTACAGTTGCCCCAGCATGTCCTCCATCACAAGCATGGTCCAAAGCTAATGCTTTTACTGTTTTTCAAAAACACAACCAAAAATTTTCCAAAGAAGCTAACAGCAGTAAGAATACAGGGCCAGCAGGGGTCATTTCCATCAGCCATTCTGCCTTGTATCACAGAAAAAAGCAAGCAAATTATCAACAGAACCAGAAAAAAATAGCAGTGAATGTGCCCCTTTCATATGTAAGCAAACGGTAGGAAGACAGATGGATGCTCCTCAAGGATAAACATTAGATAGCTACTAATTTATCTTTTTTTACCTTGTAAACATGCTGACTGCCTTTTAGGACCTTTATGGCTTTCTTTCACAGAGCCACAACATTACATAGAACACTGAATTTTTAAGGGAATCTCAGAAAATATTAGGTGGTTAAATCTCCTGCTCAAACATGAATGGGTGGTATTAGTTTGCTTGTGTTCCTGTTCAGCCAAGTCATTAATGAGTGTTTTCAAAGTTTCTGCTACCTTTCTGAATAATTCCCCAATGTCTGATTAATCTCATTGTGGGGGAGCTGGAAAACCTCCCAGCACCTCGAAAAAATTTCCAGGGCTGCAACTTCTGCCTGTTGCCTCCTGTCCTTGGCAACTGTTTGGTTTAGATAACTTTGGCTCCTCCTTCACTAAATATCCCAATCAGGTCACTGAATTTAGCAATAATTCTGTCCTTATAACCCTGTCCTTATCCTATAACTGAAGAAATCCAATCACTCACGTTTCTCCATTTCTAGCATTTGCTTTAACCCTCTAAATATCTTGGAGACCCTCCATCAGATGCTCTATAGTATCTATCTGAAATGAGTCCCAAACTGCACATAGTAATCCTGATATATTGCACTCTTAATGATGCCAAGTAGAGATGAAGAATCACTTCTTTTGGAGGTAGGCTTTTGCTCATACAAGCCCAGTAAGTAGCAATCATTTTTACATAGGTGACTTTATATATTCCTCTGAGCAAATACAAGGGAGAAATTGTCTAATTGCTTTACTTCAAAGAAAGAAAATAATAATTTCCCTATCATCTCTACATAATATTTTTTAACTTGTACCATACCCCTTTTCTCTCCCACCTCCAGCACATAATTACTAAAGTATTCTGTTTTTAAAAGCATGGGTGCTGCTTTGACCATCAACCTTTACATACCCATTATTGTTCTATTACACATTCTGAGAAGGATGGAAAAAAAAAACTACAGCATTATTCAAAATCTGAAGATATCATTAGCATGCCTGCTCTTTTCCTCTAAAAAACCTTTCCTAGTAATTTCTCATGTTATCTGCACCTTTTAATCACTACTCCGCTTGCAGTTTTTGCCTGTGATAATTTTGAAATTACCATGTATTTTTGCATTTAGATTTGTGTCCCTCACTGACCACATCAATTCCACTGCAGTTAAGAATATAAAATTAGGAATATAAAAATGTTCTACTTTAATCAAAATAACAGATTTCCTTTAGTAACACTTTCCAGTTAAGCTTTAGTTTTAACGAGCCAAACTAATTTGGTTTCATGAGTAAATTCTGATCTAAGAGATATAAGCAAGGCATTATTTAAGAAAATTATGACAACCGTATCCCAAGCATAGATTCCTTAAAATTCACCAGTTATTCTATTACTAAAACTGACCATTATTCTTAGGGTTTTGCTTCCCAAGTTAAAAAGAAACCTTTAGCAACATTCCAAGAGTTTCCTTTTTTTTTTTTTTTGCTTTAATTAAGAGTATATAAAATGCAAAAATGCATACATGCCAGAAAAATACCACATGTTTCCCCCCTCCCCGAAAAGAGATCTAACAATTCATAAGGCTTGGCTTCAGCCCATGGATGTCACACGGACTCTTCGCAGCTACACAGTATTTTCCATGTGCCCACTGCTTTTTTTTTCTTCCTTTTTCTATAGCTTTCCATGATCACTGCCTATCTCTCCCATCCCACCTTGAAGTATCCTTTTCTCTGTTCATGACACATAAGTTCACAACACAAAACTAGCAAACAACTGCAGATATTATTTTGAATCTGTTACATATTGCTATTTTCCCCAAAAAGCTTATTTTATATTCCTTAGAATCTTCCAAGAAAACGCAACTAGCACTAAGCTGGGGTTACTAGACTCAATAGCATTAACTGTCAATAACTACTGGTAACAGTGTAATATCCCTTTAAGAATTTGTCAGAAGCTTCAATTGCAAAATACATTGCAGGTAACTCAAACATTTCCATGATGCCAGGCTCACAATAGATGTAACTGAGGGACTGACATCCCCTCCTTCCTCAGCTGATGCCCAAACCAAATTTAACTCCAATAGTAAAATCTGTATAACTGTGTAATGAAAGCAAAGTTTACCAACAGAATGATAGCAAAATTGAGTAAGTAATCAAATGTGACCCACACACACCTCAGAGTTATCCAAACATAGTTTTTTTCAAAATCAGTATTAAGAAGTAGGTTTCAATGCATACCAGATGGCACACATTCTGACCACTTCCGCTGCATACAGCAATGTTACACAGATCAGTGGTTCCAACAGGAAGGTGTTTCACCAAGGATGGCAAAGCATCACAGATGCTCAAGCAATAGCTGCCTCATGTGAATTATTTCATGTGAATAAGTAACACTAACTTTGTCATAGCTGAAAGGTGCCAAAGTACAGCAATTTAAGTAGGAGTTTGAACTTCCAAGCTATTTACAGTCAGACCAAGTTTCTATATCCAGTGACAGCATTAGTACTATTCTGTAACTTGATCTGGGTGTTCCTGGAAGGTCTCTCATCTTCAAGATGAAGCAGAAAGATTAAGTTCTATAGTTAGAGCTGTGGCTGCTGCCCAGCCTGCAAAGTCTTAACTGCAACACCATTTTTGTTAGACTTGCTGATACACTTTTTATCTCTCAGGATTTCAGAAAGGGTGTGAGGGCAGGACATACAAGCAGGTAAGATGTGTGGCCACACAACACCATTTTATCTAGTTCACTTGAGTCTTTGCGCCTGATCAAGATAGTGAAAGCACATCAACTCAGCCCAAGACAAGCTGGACTACTAAAATAACTGTGTATCTTTCAATCCATGAATGGGGCTTTTCAATTCAATCTGACTTTCTATCTGCTCGGAATGATCCAAGAGAGGGGAAAAGTTCCTTAACAATGGGAAGGTAAGAATGGAAATTACACCCACAAAGCCTGTAAATGGCAAAGTAATAATGTGTATCAAAGAGGAGGAAACAGAACAAAGCAAGGAAAACACAGACATTCTGTCGAACTACTGGCAACAAAGTGTCTGTAACAAATTTTTAGCCAAATAAGTTTGAGCAAGTTTTCCTGCCTTTCTCTAAGCCCTTTTTCCCCAGCCAGGAGATCTGTTTAAATCCTGACTGCCACTATCAAAGCAGAATGACACGAGCAGAACTTAAGCGCTTATGGCATTCCCCTATTGCTAGTGACAGACAGGTCTGGGTTTGCTCCCAAGCTGTAACAGGCTCCAGCTCCATTGTAATAGATCTATAGAGCATAGCCTGATGAAGAACATTAGACATTTGAGTTTCAGGGAGTTCAACTCTGGGGTCATCCCAAACAATAGTGCATCAAAAACAGTCACTGCTGGAGAGAGCCTGCATACACAATAGCTGTTTTTAAGAAGCACCATTCAAAAGACCAACTAATTACTAAAATTCAAAACTGTTACAGCAAGCACAACACAGTCTCAGACCTTACGTTATTCCTACTTCCATCCTAATCCAAGCACAAGAATCAATTTAAAGTAAAAATCACAGCTTTGGAGCTGAATGCCTTTCCAAGATACCTTACAAAGAGCACACCTTATTTTACAAAGTCTGCAAACACTGTCAAACAACGCCTTCAAACACAGCAAGGTAGAACTGAAAACACAGAATTTTCTAAGAAAGGCAAGTACGAATTCCCCTCCTCCTACGATTTTTCCACTAGCTAGAGATCAACAGCTTTGAAATGATACTGACATTTAAACTGTGCTCATTACGCAACATTAACACCAGCTTAAGTAGAAGAATCATTACCTCAAAGGCTCTGTTTCACATCTTATTATTACCTGTACTTACTTTACTGGTAGCTAAAAATAATACATCTTCATAATCAAGATTATTATGATTTTTTTAAAGACTCACTTCAGAGGTTACTACCTCCCCAATCTTTATTTACATATGAACCAATTACATCTATCTGGTTAAATTCAGTAAAAGCTGTATGTAAAAACAAATCAGAAACTGAAACAAAAAATATTAGCTAAAAACTTGGAAGTTATTTGAACTTAGCAGAAAAAAAAATATGCTCTTCAAGCACTTTAATTCCTGGATTACTCTTTTCCTTTAAAGATCTGAGCAAAATTAAGTCACTGTTGGAGTAATGTAAAATTTCCTATACCTATAAGGCAAAAAAACCCCCAATAAATTATCCCAAATCGAAAATGTACAAGTTTCAAATCACAATTTACCACATGCACATTTACACATTAATTATTGTATTTTCATTCTCATATAACTGTACACAATGAGTCTGTGATTTAATGTATTAAAGAAAATGGTGTACTGCACATCATTTGTGACACATGCTTAGCTCTCTCTAAGGAGATCAATTTCCTCACTACCCCAAGTAATCCCTTCCATTGAACTTACTGAATGGAATGCCTGAAATTTTTTCTGTCCCCTTTTTGTAGTTCTTTCAGAACAACAGACAGTAGGAGTCTGGAATGAACATCAACAAAAACAAAATAGTATAATTTCATTTTTTCTTTCCAAGAACCTGCATTAGCAACTGTCAACCTGAAGTAATAGTAGAGCCAGGCACCAAATACATACAAAATCCCAATCAATTTGCTATTATACTTTTAATGTCTGCTAAACATATTCCCTCTAGACCTTAACTGAAGTAACCTTCCCTCAGGCAAAATTCAGACCCAACAGATGGGCCTTATGCCATGCCCTTGAGGGTCAGCAAGCACTACTTCAATCTGATCAACAGGAGCTCATTTCAGAGTTACAGTACCTCCACCGAGAATGTTTAGCTTCTAGTCCCCAGATGTTCAGTAGGTAAGCAAAGGACTCAGTTGAATCAGCTAACACCAAGGGAAATTACTATGACAGATCCTATAATAAATACTCATCTTGAAACACACCAAATTGAACATGAGCAGAGATTTCAGTGACAACACATTGCAGGGTCACTAAAACCAACACTACTGAGTAGCCAACAAGCTGCACGCTATACTAACACAAGCAAGGCATCTATATAAACAGTTTCTTCTAAAGCACAGAGTGATAACCAGTCATAAAATATCAAATTCAGAGAAGGTTGCCTACAACTATATAAAAAGAATAATTAAAGAATTCAAATACTATGAACTTCACTAGAATATTTTAAGCATTAAAAAAATACCCTGCCAGTTTTTTTAGCTTTGACTAGTCAATGAAATGCACTGTCATTTCTGCAAGGAGCTTCAGTTCCATTGTTCAAATCCAGGAGGGAAGCTTAAGAAAGCTGAACTGCAATGTTCAGATAAAACAAACTCAGAATAATGGAAACACTATGAATGACAGTTCTTTCTAACAGAAACCTCAAGGGTTAAAACCTAGAAAACAACAAGAAGGCTTTTAGGAACACCTAATCACAACTAGGTACTAATGCCAAAAGAAAACAAAGCATCAATTTCAATCATTCAATTATACACGCCAAGTTAAGAGACAATAAAATTGAAAGGAAAATTAAAAAATTACATGTCTAGTGACACCCCAGCACCTCATTACTTTGATTTCACTAGTTTCCCTGTTACTTAATCCTATCCAAGACAAGGGGAGGAAAACTCATGTCCAGCTCTGGCCAATGGACTAATTCAACAAAAACAACCTAGCAGGTTTACAGTTTTTTGATGCCACCCAATTCAAAGTGATTTACACTCATTACTTCATCAATGCAATCAATGGTCAAGCATAGATAAACCCCCAAAGCCTGAAAACAAGCAAATTATCAATCCTGATCCCTCATCTCTCTCCATCTCCTTTATCACTCCTAGGAATTTCAATAATTTAAAAAAATCTCCCTCCATTGCAAACATGGGAACCACTGTTTCTTCCCTGACAAGTATTCAAAAGTAGCTCAGTTTGTACTTTTTTAAGTTCCAACCAGCAATACAAAGGCTGTTTAAAACTAATGTACAACAAACATTGTTTCTAACACTTTCAATAGTACAACTGAACTTGCTGTAACTGATTAAAACCAGAAATTGGTACACTGGCTCCTAATTTAAAGCAGAATAAATTCATGTGTTTTGGTATTACAGATTTTTTTTTTGTTGATCTTCAATGAATTAAGGAAAATCCAATGCCAATCTCTTTACAAAGTTGCTATTAGAACATCGGCATCAGGGCACCAGTGTGCAATATAATGCAGTGCTCAAGGCAACTATATTCAGGCCTCTAAGCAGATTTATATTAATCTTTACTTTATGCTCTCCAACTGACCACATCAGTTTGACAGTGAGATTCAAAAAGGTCTGAAGAAAGACAAATAGCTCACTAAACAAGCAACCACTATGAGACAGCAACAGAGAAGTTTAACACTAGCCTTTTTTTTTTTTTTCTTATAATCTTTGGTGAATTTGGTATTTTACATTGCATCCAGACTGGAAACAGATGTACACACACTACAAAATTCCCATGATTTTTCAGTGTAATTCTCCAAATCAAACACTTATGTTGCACAGACAAAACAGTTTGCCTTATTTTAGTGGATGTAGTTTGATGGTGGCAATGAAGTGATAGAATTCTTTAAAGGTCCTCCAGTTTTCTTTTCATCTAAGCAACAATAATTCAGAGAGAATCTTCAAAGCAGATAGAAAATTACTTCAGCTACATCCATTTTACATCTCAATCTAAGGGATTTTTTAAATTATTTTTCTGATGAAACCATTTGTGCCCAATTTAAAAAAGAAGTACCCAAAAAAATTTGTGACAATCCGTTTCTGAAATCAGGAAAATCTAACCCCAATAAGAAAAAGAAAAGCGTATGCAGGCAAACTACTACCAAAATAAAAACAACAAATTAAAAACAGACTGCAGAACACTACACTGATGCCAAAGAGAAAGAAATCAGAATATCTGGACCAAAACTATAGGTCAGATCTACATGAAGAGTAAGTCCACAACTGCATTTTAAGGGCAGTACCTTCTGTACACACCTGCTCTTCCAGCTCCCATCCACAGACCCCTAATCAATCTGACAACACAAGTGACTCCATGGCTCTTCAGAGGTAAGGAAGAAAAAGCAAGATAAGCAAAAATTGCTTTTGTGAGCAAAGTTACTCTGTGAAAAAAAGATACAATCAGCCTATCAACCAGGAGAGATGTAATACTACAAGCTTAACAGGGACAGAAAAGGAAAACAGCAGTATTTGGTGGTCTATCATTTTCCAGAAGCCCCTTCATGTTCTTGATACCTTTAAAGAAGCAGAAGCAACATTAATTTTTAGATAAAGTAAAAAGACCACAATCTGCAGGAATGTGTGACTTAAGACAGCTTCCACTCAGCTGGAAGCACACGTGCCTCTGAAAGCTTTTTTTTTTTTCCCCTCTAAGTGAAATCTATGCTTTATACAGATTAAATTATTGCAGATAAGTTATCCTAACAAAAAACAAGACTCAAAAAAGTATTCATAAATCAATCATTTTAAAGTTTGCAAAAGCTATTATTGAGTACCGACATAGAAGAAAATAAAACACTCAAGGATGAGAATTTTATACAGTACAGCAAGTGATAATAATAAAATACTTAGTCTAAAATTTTTTTGAAGCAAGATTTTCTTTTTGGAAAAGTTTTTAAATTGATTTGAAATTCTGAATAGAGCTTTATCCATATTAGGTATAAACACCTAGAAAAGGTAGCAACGCTTCAGTTTGATAATATAAAACCAAAAGAAGTTAGAAAAGCTCTTTAAGATAGAGAAACTGAAGAAACTTAAAATAACAAACATGCACAGGAAGCAAAACAAGACTGAGAATGTGTGTTATGAATCTACCACCTCTCTAGAGCTGTTTCCAGGATCACTTCCTTTGATTATTTAGATTGTTGGTCCTAGAATATTTGGGCTTGTAATATTTACATGACATAAACTTAGGTTATTGAGAGATTTGTAGCATACATAGAAATGGATAATAAAACTTAGAATGTCAAAATATGTGCTAAGAAGAGCAGTGAGAGAGTAGAGCAGGTTAAATGTGCACACGTTGTGATATGACAGAACAAAGACTATGTATGCAAAAGAATTACACAAATCAAGAAACTGTAAGTGGTTCTGCCTTATAGATACAAATAAAACTGACATTTTAACCTGAGAACTACGTTATCTTAAACTTGATAATCTCCTTGGAAAGTTAGGGAATGGCAACAAGTGTTGCGTAATTTTCAATCCTTACTGATAAACCATGAGGTTTACTCACAGAGCTCAAGGGAAGTGCAGAACACCTTCACTCATTAAACAACGACTAATTACTGCTATTGTTTTAAGTGTGCTTTCTATTCTGAGAATTACAATCAATATGAAGTAGTCAGTCTCATCAGCATTGGAAGTTAACAGTCTTCAGGCATGATGTCCAGGACATGTCCATCCATTTTAACTATTACCCTACCATTCTCCCATCTTTATACCTTCCCTCACCCCAAGAACACAAAACTTAGAAAATTAGAAGTCCAACTGACCACAGTAAGGTTATGGAGAGATAAAACTCACAGAAAAGATTTGAAAAAAACCCTTTAGTTACAGTTACCATCATGATAGGTTAAACTTAAGAGAGTAACAACACCATACATAAAAGAACATTCAATGAAATAGTAGATCGGCCTATTCATATCTCAGTGAATAGCTGCCACTTCAAACATTAACTAGGCATCAAAAGCAGAGAAATCAGTAAAAATCTACTGATTCAACTCATAACAGGAAGGTCATAAATTAAAGTCTGATTCCTGTTCTGGACACTGAATTAACAACTACTTGTACAAGTTGTCTAAGCTGCAACTTGGCACACAAGCCAGCCTGAGGAAATGTACTGAAAGACATGCTAGAAGTAGATTTACTTCACATTACTAAAAAAAACAAATACATCTCTTTTTACTTTCTTAGTACGTTTAAACTTTTTTTATATTTGTAATCTTCAGTTATGGTTACAGTACAATAAACTATAATGATCAAAATAAGGACTTTACTATAATTTTACAGGGGAACTGCTTCTTTTTACAAGATGCTGCATGGAACAACATCAAGATTAGCAGTATTTTCTTATTTAGGAAATTACATTACCCCTGTGTCAATAATCCTGTCTTTACCAGCCTCTCAAGTCAAACAACTTAGGTTCATTTTACCTCCCTCTAACATTACACAAGCTATCCAAGTTACAGCACTCTTCTACAGTGGATCAGGATGGAAATAGGACTTTAAAGATAATAATACATTCTTTACTATTTTATTAGTTATTAAATACCTTGCATATACCCTAAGCAACTCTATTAGAAAGTACTCATTAAATGTCAGGAATTGAAGTTTAGAAAAAAGATCTTAATTTCTAGTATAGAGAAGAAAATTAGATATGGGAAAAGAAATCCCAGGTCTTTTTTTTCAATTGCATTTTACCATGATGAAGGACAAAAAAAAAGTACACGTGTATCTTAAGAGAGACACATCAAATGTTTTCCTCTGTTATTTGTTGGGTTTTAGCTTTGCAAAATCACAATCTGAGAACTGTAAATACAGCCTTAGTACATCACAATACCAATGATAAGTAGCAGGCATAACATGGAATGCTTGTATTTCATTTCCTACAACAAATTTATTTGAACACATTCATATTGTAAGCACAAACAACTCTGAACAGAATGCATATGAAATTATAAAATGGAATCAGTTGCAAACATAGGTAACAAAACAAAGAAACCCCTACCTCAAAGAACCTTCCAAAACCTGTCACTTTTGTTTTTCTGCAAGTCACACCACTGTGAGTGAATAAAACTCACGATTCACATAAAAGATGTCCCTTTTCTTACTCTGTTCAGCTCCCTTCCCCTGCACAGGTTAATCAGAGATTACATTCCCACCTGCTTCAAGGATACCCTGCAAGTACACGGCTCCTTTATGGCAGAACGTATCTCTGTACCTATCATACTACAAGCTTTATGTTTATCTCAATCACTCCCTTGTATTCCCTCTATTCCCATTTACAATGTTACATCTGCTCCCTTCTAGGCCACGTCCCTTCTTTCCTACCCAATAATAAACTGTTCCACAACTATCCCAATGTAATGGATTCTACAGGTACTTCCATACCACTGTTTCTCTTCATACTGCTCATTACTCCACAATTATTCTCTTAATCAGACAATGTTTTTCAAAAAAGATGTAAATATCTCAAAGCCACTGGAAAGCTGCACAGATTTAAGTAAGAGTGGCTTTGGTAGAATCCAAAAGGTAGTTTGATTTACGACCAACTCCAGAAATGCATGATGTCACATCTTTGCCAAATGGATACATGCAACAATGAGTAAAACTGGAAAGCAGGGGAAAAAAATTAAAAAGAGAACAAGAAAAGAAAGAAAGAAAGAGACCAACATAGCTCTTTCCACTACTGCCTAGGAAATACCCAGAAACAATCACAGAATGACCTGGGTTGGAAGGGACCTCAAGGATCATGTAGTTCCAACCCCCCTGCCTAGCAGGGCCACCGAACAAACACATTTACTAGATCAGGTTGCCCAGGGCCCCGTCCAACCTGGCCCTGAACTCCTCCAAGGACGGGGCGTCCACAACCTCCCTCAGCAGCCTGTTCCAGGACCTAAAAGTGCCTTAAAACCCTATACTCAGAAGATACAAGACTTAACACTGTCACAACCTTACACAAAAGGCATGCAAACCTGCACTGATGTACAAATACAACATAAAAGCAATACCATTTATCTCTTATACTGAATAGGAAAAGGTTTTTCTCAAATTCTATTAAGTATATTTACATCTTACTACAACAACTATAACAGCTCATTATACCAAGACTCTTTCATCTAGCTCACAAAAAGACCTCATGTTAACCACTCAATTATGCCAACCAACAGCTTTATTACTAAAGATACTTGCCATACAAAATAGCTGGGCAATTTTGTCTTCCCAGCAAAAGCTGTTTTCTTCAGTGCCAAAAAGCCTGAACATAACCCTTACAGAAAAGGGGAATTTATTTTGCAACTTGAAAGCAAATAACAGCAGCAATAAGCGCAGTCAGGAACACTGCAAACACGATTTTCAGCAGAATTTTGCAATCTCGTGTAATCTTCTACACAACAAACCCTGACACATCAATCTTACACACACTCTAAAAAAATTTCATGACTTAACCACCTTGCCGTAAGTGCTAATGAATGATTCTTCACTTCCTGAATAGGAATAAGTGAGACTATGCAGCACAGCGAAGCCTGAAGCACTTTTTAATCTGGTCACATGGATACATGAAGCCTACCTATTAGTATCACATGCCTTCCTGATTATATTTCAGAATTACCATTCTGCCTCCATAAACACAACTTGTACAATTCAAGTTACTGCTTAATCAGTTTTGAAAATAGTTTCAAGAGTTTAAAAACCAGATATTTTTAATTATTCCTCTCCTCA
>VZTY01029291.1:120363-134087 GCA_013400935.1 Turnix velox
TGCGTGACCTGATCTGGATGTTCCTGCTCTGGCAGGGGTAATTGACTAGATGATCTCTTTAGGTCCCTTCCAATCCCTGACATTCTCTGATTCTGTGAAATGTGGGACACTAAAAAAAGTGTTCAATAAATTGTCCAGTGGAAGTGATCAGCAAAACTTCACAAGATGGGGATTAGCACAAGTTCGTAGGATAGGGATAGAACAGGGAGGTAGGAGGAATCCGAATACAGAACTGAAATCACATAGTTTGACAGATTATTGGAGGGATGAAGAGGGTCACTGAAAGCATAAAATGCTATTCCACGTGAATGGTAAAAGCCATCCAACTCTTACAGAGCTTTTAAAGGAAAAAAAAATCATGAAGTAATAGAAATTTAGTTTAGGAACAAACTACAAAATACAGAACCGCAAGTATGGTCAGAAAAACATCGTGCCTTCTGTGCAATTGGAAGAACATCTCCAGTTCAAGCTGCAGCAGTTGTATCTGGAGTATCCACAGAGATCCTGAATTGCAGGAGGACTGAATTGCTTAAGGATTAAAATCTGGAAAGGACGTTCCCGAAGCCTGAATTAGCCTGTCTGGAGGTCAGCATCTACCCATCAACAAACGCAGTTGTTGGCAGCAGCACCAGTAGCCCGTGCTGTAGCAGCATTAAAATAGAATGCTACCATGCTGGAACATGGTAAAAAAGGGATGTGACATTGGATTAATCCTTGAAAACAAGCCAGTGACATCTTTACCCCTGCAGAGGAGCATGTGCTAACTTTGGAAAGCAACAGCAAAAACAGTGATGACAGTTTCTCAGATTTCTAGAAACCAGCCTCTGCTAGAAACTAGAAAGTGGAAATGGTAACTATGCTTTCATTTCGGGGGAAAAAAAAAAAGAAGAAGACAGACAGGGACAGTTGTACAAATGTTTCATCTTGTCTACTAAGCCCACCAAACTAGTTACCAAACCCTTCTCCATCTTCTTCTGCCTTCTCTTTCCCGGTAACAGTGTGTTCTGTGCCTCACTTGGGAAGGGATGGCACCTCCAGGTGGGCACCTCTGTCACTAGTCTTACCAAACGCTTGAGGTTTCAAAAATAAGCGATACCCTTTGGTTCAGTCAGACAGACGGCAGTAGCTCAAGCAATTCCTACATCTCTCCTGCCCACCGATTCCCTTCTGGAGTTCTCTGCGGAAGCGAGGGACAGACTCAGAGACGTATGAAGTCACGGGAAGGCAAAAACACATAAAGGACTCAGGTAAAAGACAGCTTTCAACGCACAGGAATATGAGGGGGGGGAAAAAAGGGGAGAAGTTATCTCTAGGAACAACATGTACCCTAACGTGAATTATCCAAATCCTCTCCACTCTATGTTCCCAAGCCCGTTGCTGTCACGCTTAAAGACCCCCGCCCGTGGGTTTCGCGAGGTCCTACGTGCACGGAAGGCTCCCTGTGCTTGCGTACCGAAAGCGAGCAGGGTGATTCAGTTCCCTAAGCGGAGCGGTAGAGACGCTGGCTCATTAGGTAGTTTGTGTATTCAGAGAGGGTGGGGGAATGAAACCTCGGGATACAAATGAATAGGAAGGAGGGTGTGAACTCGCCTAATGGCAATCACTTAACATTTAAGCAAGAGATCCTTACTGGGTCACTATTGCTGCTTGCAGGCAGTCATCACAGAGATGTTCTGTGATATGGTCTTGGTGTCCTGCTCTCAGTGTTTCAAAACCACAAAATTCTGCGTTCAGGATTGGTCCTTGGAACCTGTAATTTAAGTCCAAACCAAGTGCAAGCAGCAATGATTGCTTCGGTCTCTTGTTACTGAGCTCTCTCAGTAGTAAAATATCCAGTTTATCAAAGATATACATCCTTTTTCTCTACGTTTTTTGGCTTTTCAAACCTCTTGAAAGAGGAAATCTGAGAACAGGTGAGTCTAGAGCTTGAAAAGGCATCTAAATCACTTGCAATGTAATGGTCTGTGAAAAGCTCAAAACAGGAAACATGCTGTTAGGAAATTCTTTGGAAAAAAGTATTTAGACATCCACTTAAGCTTTGAGGATGGAATATTGCTCTGTCCTTCACACAAAAGACTTCTGGTATGTCCAATCTGGCTTGGAATGACCAGATTACAACAGGGGACAATGCTTTAAAGCTGAGATACTTATATTGAAGCACACCAATCTGTGGTACTCAGAAGATAGTATCAACAAAATACAAAGTTTATAAATATATACCAGTAGATAAACGAGGAGAAGCTTGTTTCTGGGCAGAGTCTAAGCAGCACATTTCTCCACTAGTGCAAGAAAAAGCAATGGCAGACACAGAAGTGGAGGGAGAAGAAATTAAGATTTTATTCTCTTACCTTATGAAGAGCCGGGTACAGGCATTCACACTGACAGCAGAATCAATAATGAGCACAATCTTAAGTAGTAGTTTCTTCTTTTTTGGAGTCACAATGATTTTGCTCTTTGCAGTTTTTCAATGAAGGACACTTAGGTGAAATGATCAGAAGACTTTGTACATGTAAGGCAAGACAAGATTTTTACCTTTTTTTCTAGTGATGATCATCACCATAATACTATAATATATACCTATGGAGGATGAAATAAAGTGTGATAGGCCTAAGATGCTAGAAAAGCAACATTACACCTTGCACTCATAGGGTACCAGGGGAAACTCTGGGAAACCAAACCTTTGGTCACCGAACTCCCTTCTCCTGCCTCTGCCTCCAACGCACGTCTTAAACATTGCAGGAAATTCCTGCTGCCTGAACCTGATGACTCACCTACTCACAGTATTTTTGCCTGCTCAGCGCGCTCTGGAAACTTCAGCCATCTTTTCTGCCCCACCCTTCCCCATCCAAATTCAAGGTCTGGGGAAAGAGGCTGCAATCCCCAATTGCTTCAAGGAAGCATCCAGCACTTCGTTCTCACCCTTCCTTTCAGGCTGGACTGAAACTGCCTCTGTCTGCAATTCTGACCCCACCCTCTCCTGCAGCACCCAGTTAATAATCCCTTTAAACCTGGCTCCTATGCTGTTTTCTTTTAAAGCTGCCTTTAATCTTTCTCTGCACTGGTCACTTAGAAACTGTGACTATAGGAAACATCAAGCCCAGGTGCTGGGAGTGCATGTTGGGCTGGGGTGCCCCTTCTCACTGGGCAGTGAGCCCTCACTAGCTCTGCAAACCACTTGCCAGCAATGTGAATTCTAGACACTGTTCGACTCCTTCTTCCCCCTCATCACTGCCCTTGCTTTGTTACAGCTCTCATGTTGACACACTACCTCTTCTGTTGTGCCAACACAGCTGTCTCCAGAACTCACGCCATGAGCTCAACCAAGGAACTGCTTTTAGTGGTTACTGTGAGGAGAAACAAAAATAAAGTTGCATTCTGTGTCTGTTAGGTCATGAAACTTCAGAAAACTCCAGACAGCTCAGTTAAATGTAACCAAGCCCACTCTGGAGATAGGGGAAAAAAAAGGACAAGGGAAATTTAAAAATTATTAAGGTGACACAAAGGACCAGGAGTTAGTTCTGAAGTGGAAAACCCCATTCTATCATTCTGGAGCTTGTCCAATAGCACAATCATTATGTTTGCATTTGTATTATCATGACGACTTGTAAGCACAGTGGAGATGAGGGCATCTTTGTGCTAAGCCATCTGTAAACACTAACAGTGAGAAGAAGCCCATGTTCCATAGATGCTTTCATATAACTGAAAGGAATCAGATATTTTACAAGTACAACACCTCGTCTCTTAATATGCACACTCGTTGAGGTTAAGTTTGCTATCAAATGACATAGAAGGAAAACCAAAAAAGCAAAACAAATGAGTGTGATGATTTCTTATAAGAAAAAGATATAAAGCTTTGAATTCAAGGCATTAGAATGCCTCATAATGTGGTTCATTTATGTGCTTCACAACTTGTTGCTAAAAACTGAAGCTTAAGCACAGAATTTCAAATGGCTATAATATAGTTATAATAAGCTATTGGTTATTATAGATACTACTAAGAATGAACTCAGAATTTGCTGCAAAAGCACAAGTGGCTTGCAATCCATTTACACTGGTGTAATTATCTGAATATTCATCATGTCATCCCATGGCCTTCAATTTTTGTGAGTCCCACAGACTTGGATAAATATGTGGTAAAAATGTGTTGTGCTTTTCTTTGAACCTATTCATAAAGTTTTCCAGATGCCACATTGGAAAATTTAAAAGGCTGATGTGATAAATCACATGGACAGGGTAGAGCACCATTCCTCTGTCATGAATGCTGTCAACACTTTTATAATTAAAAAGAAATTATGAGCTACATTTTCTTTTCTTCCTGAAGTATTTTATACTTCCATGTGTACATTTTTTACTTGCCACAGCCTGCACTTTTCCAGTAACAAGTGGCCAAAATCCTTCAGTCTCAAAAGAAATAAACATTCTTAAAGGGTGCAGTTTTGATTAGTTTTAACCAGAGATGATTAACATATTTTCTTCCAGATTAAGGGGTCTTTACATGCTATTAATTTAGGGAATGTGTGTTTTCTACATTCTTATGCAAAACAGAGCTGGATTCCAGCTTTAGATGAAGGTGTGCACCTGATCACAAATGCAGGGTTGCCACCAGTTTGACCATTTATTTTCTGTCCGTCAGTTGCCACAAAGCTTCACAATAAAACCAGGAGGAAGTCAGCCCGGAGGAGGGGGCAGTTCTACACACAGCAGGCACTAAATCCCAGCAAGTTTTTTTTCTAAAAATGTGGATGTGAAATCAAGAGGAGAAGCTTTGCATACACGGAGCTTCTTTTCAAAATTGTGAGTGTAATCAAGATCTTGGATGTTGCAAAACTAGTGTGTAACCATTACAGTCAAGCAGAAATGGACAATGAATTTAATTCTAATTAAATACAAATCATAGCTTAGGAGGAGTGCAAGTTTACAGCAGCTTCTCCCCATTCTTTTAGGATTCCTTTAAACACTACTTCTTCAGTTTGTGATCTTAATTAGAATGCAGGTTTTTCTTAGAATATTCTTAATTTCTTTAGTCAATATTTCATCAAATGTAAATAAAAATTCCCTTCCAAAAACCTGGTTGCAATGTTTGTGCATTTTTTCCTTGAAAGAATCTCTTTCACACAAGATCAAGCTCTTGTGAACACATGTCCTTCCAACCACCATTCTCAGCTTCTCTGTACATGCTGTGGTGCGCCCAGCAAGGGGCTCTAAAAATCATGGAATCATCGGGTCGGTAGGAGCCTTCAAAGGCTATCTTGTTCAACCTCCCTGCAGTGAGCAGGGACACCCTGCACTAGATCCAGTTGCTCAGAGCCTCAGCCAGCCTGACCTTGAATATCTCCTGGGATGGGACCCCACCGGCTGTCTGGGCTACCTGTTCCAGTGCCTCCCCACCCTCATGGTGACAAACTTTCTCCTAATGTCTAACCTAAACCAACCCTGCTCTAGTTTAAAAATACTTAAGGGAGCACAGCATGTCAGAGGAGGGGAGGCTGAGGGCTGTGACTGTTAAATCTGGAGAAATGAAGGCTCAGGGGGATCTTATCAAGAAGGAAAGTAAAGGAAAGAAAAGAAGATGGAGCCAGACTCCTCTCAATGGTATCTGGAGAAGGGCAAGACACAGTAACCACAAACTGAAACACAAAAAATTCTATTGAAACATAAGCAAAAACTTTTTCACAACGAGGGCTGTCAAGCAGAGGAAGAGGTTGCCCAGGGAGATTGTGATGTTGCCATTCCTGAGGATACTCACACCTGGACTTGATCCTGAGCTGCCTGTTCTAGCTGATGCAGCTTTTAGCAGGAGGTTGTGACCTCCACAGGTATCTTCCACCCTCAACTATTTGATTCTGTAAAGCTGAGATATTATTCCTTCCTCACACAAAGACAAGGGTGTTGTTGAATATGTAAAAAAAAAAGGTAAATATTTTTCTGAGTTCTCATAATCAGGCTTTGCTCATGTTCACACCAGTCATGTCTTGCACCATGATTTCTAGAGACTGGAAGGGAGGCCTAGCCAGGAGCCACAGAAGCTGATCTGACCTGTGTGGCTGGGACCAAGCAATAAGTCCCTGAAGACATGTTTAGATACAGCATGAAAGACTAATGACTACATTCAGAATTCCAGCAAATATGACAAATGTAGGGTCCTGCTAAATCCCATGAGATTAAAAGTGACAAGCAACTAAGATTACATATTTTCCATGGCTGTGAGAACTTGGTATGCTGGAGAGTTAATGGATTTATCACACATTCTGGTCAGCCTGGGCAAGATACTGTCACAGGGATGTCAAAGTCCAGATTTCCCAAGACCTTAACAGCTGGATAATTCCTCTTCTCCTCCCACAGCTCTGCTTATGTTACAAGAAAAATTCAGATCACAGAATGTTTATCAAAAGAGAAGAGATATGCAATATTAAAAAAAATTAAATATATATAATTTGGTAGACTTGAGCATGAGCAAAGACCTGAGTTTCAGAAAAGTTCAGATCTGCATGTAATAAAATCTAGCCTTTCTGAACAGTGAAAGTCATACTCAAAGTAATAAAAATTAATTTAACAATTAGAGAACCAGCAGGATGACTTTATCATTGCTTGCTACTAACAACAGATACTTGTTACAGAGAGTGCATTTGTCTTTGCACTATCAAAATGTTTCCAATTCATAACTCTTCAAACCTTTCCTTAAAGGCCACAGAGCTATCACATTCATGGAGAAAAAGGCAACTCCATAGAAGCACAGCATCCCTCCCTATTCTCAGTCAACCAAATCTGAGAGAGAGAGAGAGAGAGAGAGAGGGATGAGAACAACCTACTTTTCTCTGCACGGCATTCACTAAATGTGAAAAGGGGTTTCAGCAGGACCAAGAAAGTAGCTGTTGTCATGACAGCACTGCAAAGCCCAGAGACTGAAAAGGTCTTCACCATCTCACTGCAGCAGTTGTGTGCCAAAGGAACTGTGCTGCCTGTCTGCAAGCTGACATCTGAGCCAGGGGAATGTCTGCTTCTAAAATGATTTTACTCTGCAAAATTCACTGCTCTTGCTCTCCGAAACTGGAAAATAGTTGCAATTTTAGCAAAAACAAAACTGTCCTGCTGCCTCCCCCACCCCCACTTTCGCATAGAATTGTAGAATGGTTTGGGTTAGAAGGGACCTTAAAGATCATAGAGTTCCAATCCCCCTGCCATAGGCAGGGACATCTCCCACTAGACCAAGTTGCTCAGTGCCTTGTCCAACCTGGCCTTAAACACTTCCAGGGATGGGGCATCCACAGCCTCCTTGGGCAACCTGTTCCAGTGTCTCACCACCCTCACCATAAAGAATTTCTTTCTTATATCTGAATCTCCCCTCTTCCAATTTGCATCCATTGTTCCTAGTCCTTCCATCACATATCCTATTGAACAGTCCTACCCCTGCCTTTCTGCAGGCCCCCTTCAGGTATAGAGAATCTACTGTTAGGTCCTCCCTCACATATAGTCTGTTGTATGTATCTGGTTTAACACGGGCAGCACCTAGCCTTCATGGACACTCTTTTGACCAAACTTGGCAACAAAAGTGCCACCTAGTAGGCAGTAGTAATCTGTAGAAAACCTATATAAATACCAGCATGTTCTGTAATCCCATTCCATCAATTTAAAAACTGCCACTCCTGCTTATCAGCATTATGGGCCAGCAACTCTGCATACTGTGATATTTGCATGGCAGCTTAGGGGCAAGAGGCTGAGAGAATTTCTATGGCAGTATCAGCTGCTTGGGGTCATATCCTTGACAATGGCAAGATCTTACTTGGTTAACTCTGCCCCTTTTATTCCAAGTAAATGCATTGTCTTCCATGTGTTGGACCTGCTGTCCATACCTACATCTCACTGTAATCACCACAAGCACCCATTTCCAGAAGTTCTGTAACACCATTCCATTCACCATGAAGCCTTCATTTTACCTAAATTATAGAAAACAGTTGCTGTGTGTATGAGTTCATAATTTAAGCAAGGAAGGCAAAAGTAAGGTCTTTTTGACTGGACACAAGCTGTTTATCTAAAGCACTAACATTTGGAAATTTGCATTATGCACCTGATGATTACCACTAATGGAATGGAAACTGAGATCAAATGCATTACACTCAATCTTGCAACAGCCACCTTTATTGCAAATTCAATGATCAGAGCTGATCATTGCACTCAGATGAACTCCACAAGCCTTGTCTGAAACTTTGGCCTCTCTGGTATTGATTATAAAATTCCCATTTACCTCAGTATGGCCGGAATGCCAAAGCTGGCCCAAGTGCTGCGGAGTTTGGAGGAACTCACAGAAAATCCTGATATTGTTGGCCTATGGCTGCCAGGAGGTGGGGACTTGGAACATACCACACAAGAGATTCTGAGTGGCACTGTGACCCTTCCATAACTCAGAATTTAAGTAGTTCAGAGGGTCCCTCTCTCAGGAAGCCAAGAATATATTTCAGGATTGGGAGATCTAAATTAGCTTCATGCTCCAAAGATGTGCCCTACAGGTGCACTGCATGTCTTTTAATAATAGGCAAAGCAGCAGTTCTTTCCTGAAGTCTATTCCCAGCTCAGTTGCTTACAGACTCTCCGAAGTAACTGTTTAAGAATAAGCAAAACATTTAATCATTTTGTTATGCAGCAATTTAAGTGTGGTTTGGATGTGTCTAAGAGATTCTCTTTCCCAGGATTGCTCTAAGGTATAGTTGCCTGTCTTTGAACCCTTCGGTTGAAAGCTGTTATTATACATACACGTGCAGTGCTCTCAATAGAGATGGGCCTGGGTTTTAATCACATAATGCTTTTGATTTTATTCAGGCTTTTAAAATTACTTTTTTCAGAGAAGATGAACATTTGTTATAAGCTTAATAATTTCGTCTGTGTTCCAGAAACAAATACAGCCCAGAAGATTTCCTAGGCAATTCAAAGCAACCTCCTACACTACTTACAACACAGTTGGAAAATATAGCACTATAAATTCTTAGTAAACCATTGCTACAGAGGCCTACTATCAGGACAAATAACAGCAGTTTGGTTTTATATTATGTTTAACTAGGTAATTTGTCAGAACCATCACCTTTACAGTTGAATTTCTAGCTGTGTTTGGTAATGCTAAGTATTTGTTTCACATAAAACTGTCTTCACATAAAACTGGTGACTCTAGGTCGAGAAAGCTGGTCTATTTAAGTTGTGCTAATAGCATGAGAAATACAACAAAAGATGTATGCATTACAGAAGTGTAACTGAGGCACTCAGAAATGCCATGGTATCATCTCTGTAGAGAGCATTGACCTACTTCTGCCTGTCTTCCAAGTAAAATCCTTTGGTATCACTTCAGGCCATATCTTCTGAGCCCCCTGCTACCCTGAGGACCTGATCTTAACAGGTGTTCTTTAGTCATGTTCACACCCACAAGCACCATGTAAAGAGGCAGCAAAGCAGGAAATTTTAGATGGTCTTTACAGGAAAAAACCCCACATTTACCCCACCATCCTTGATTATTTTCACATAAATTAAGCACTGGACCAATATCTACTTGTCTTTAATTTTGTTAAACTAGCATGTATTCTGGAGATCTTTTTCATACTAATACAGTCAGATTTTGTGACTCTATTGCACTGGGTGATCTCAGTGCCTACCTGCACTGTACTGTGGTAATTTCCCTTGTCATATTGCTTGAATATTAATTTCCATTTCTTGCAACTTATTATCATCAGCTTATGCTCTATAGAAAAACATATATGCAAATCTCAGCAGCCCAGTTTATATCATGCTTAACAAAGGATGACAAAATAAATGCTAGTTTAAAAGCTACACAAATATTAGAACATGAAATACTTGAGAGTTACTCCCCTCCTCCCTTACCTAATTATAGTGCTTAATAAGCAACACGCTGAATTTCGGCTGAGATGTAGTAACCACAAGAGATCAGGCTCTTGCACAAGTTCTTTATTGCATCATGCTGTTTGCAGGATGAACACATTTAAACATAGAAATTGTCAACCTGAAGCCAAAAGAGCTGTTTCCATCTGGGCTGTATGAACTCTGTAGCCCTAGTTGTATGCAGCTCCAGATAAGGACAAAAATACGTATTTTTCTCTGTTTTGGAGTAATTTATCCTGCAGCTTTGGTATAATACAATTGATCCTCTTTTATCTTTAACTGTTGCTGTGCATGATTAAACAGCAATACCATGATTCTTTAAAGTCACTCTGTCGTTACGGCTGGTGAAGCAGCTCCATTTTATGGGCTGAGATGTGGCTACAACCTTGAAGAGAAACCTGATTATGCAAAATCACATCAAGAAGTTCTTTCATTTAGGTTAAAAGATCAAGTCCTTAATATCTGAAAATATACAATAAACACATAACACCAGATCAATGAGTATGAAGGTTAATAAAAATACAGCCTGGCGTTAACATTTAAAAGGCTCTAATTTTTTTCTTCACAGGTAATTAGTTCCCACAATGAAGTAATCTCCTCTCTTATCCTGGAAACACATGCATAAAACAGCTCAGATAACGTCATTTACATACCGGGTGCTGCATCTGCATGTTAATGTCTCGCAATGAAAAGTTCAGACAAGTTTGTAATCCCCAATTTCCTGCACGTGCTTGGCACCCAGATTCCCATAAAGTAAGAAGAGAATGATACTAAATATTGCTAAGATGACATGTCAGTTACAGTCTGTGCCATATCTGGACAGCTTGCAAGTTATAGAGATTCTTGACAGCTCTGGACATTTTAACACCAGGGATTTTTTTTAAAAATGCATACTGGTATTTGTACATCACAGATTCTTTTGTCAGTCACTTAGGCTTATGGTGATCATTTGAAGCCTATTGTGCCGCCGTCCCTCGCTTTGTCCATGTTACTACATTGCTTGGTATAGGAACCAATCTGCATTCCCATTTAAAGTGCTATCATGTCACCCATCAGCAATCATTTGCTTTCATCCCTTAAAACTACCACACAATGCAACCAAGCCACGGGGACAAAAGCACAGGCAGAGAGGAAAGAGGAGGAAAGCTGAAGTGGGAAAGTGGCAGCAGCTGCAACGAGGCTAACTTTGTTCTTCTGGGGTCCTTCTGGGTGAGTACTTGAACTTGGACTGATAACATACGTTCCCTTCATCTTCTGCTTCCCCACTTATCTTCCCAGTGCAGACACTGGAAGACAGGTTAGATTGGCTGCTTTAGCAACAAGGCCAACAGGTAACAACAGTTTTTACAGTGCATGTTGGTCTGTCCATGCCTTCTGCACCACAGCTGCAGGAAAAAGGGAGGGCTGTGGGAGGAAAAACCTCCTGTCGCAGTAACATTGACTGCTAACAGTACTTTTTGACACACAAATCCAGCTTGCTTGGCCTCCTTAAAACCAACAGCTTCTCAGTGGTCACTGGAGGCAGATATTTTATCAACTGAACAGAAATCTGGTTTGCTGCGTTCAGCACAGTCACAGCATCCAGGGGTTTCGGAACTGCCTAGAAAGTCTGGAGCACTAAGGGTTTAACTGGGATCCACTCCTGTATACAGTCATCCTCCTAACAGTTTGGAGCCATCAGCTGTAAAGAGATCTTAAGACTTTAGAGATTGCCTATGATTAATTGCCAGAAAATCTTATGAAAGTTAGGGAGTCTCTTCAAAGGTGAAATAACTGGAGTGCTCTAGCCTGGAACCAGACAGACAAGGAGAGATGGATGGCAGTATGTGCAGAGCACTTGTCTGAAATAGGCATGAGTCAAAGCAAGGCTTTAGACTGCTATCTTTTACAGATATGACCTAACTCTGCTCTTTTGGGTCCACAAGACTTTAATGAGGCAAAAATGATCAAAATGTCACAACCTCTGTTCTTCTTTGTCCGAAATTCCAGATAATGGAAACCTAGCTTAGCTAGGTTGTATTTAGCTGTTCGTAATGCAATAGCCACAAGATCATGAAATAAATGTTTTAAAATAAAATGCTGTGAGTTCAGAGCAGTTATCTCCCCCTATCCCTGCTAAATGTTCAAAAAAATCAGATGATATAAACAAGTATGGCTTTTCCAAAGTTGCATTCATTTGAGTATTAACCAATTCATCTTTGTTAACGTAATTTCCTAAATGGTTGAGAGACCAGTTCTTTAATTAGTAACTGCTGCCTTGTAAAAAGCAATCAGGATCTCAAATGTTATCCAGGTACTTTGTATTCATTACAAACATTTATGATTTGTAGGCAAGATAGACTAGAAATGGGAGATAATAAAATATTATAGGTATGTTGGCATTCATAGGCCATAAATGTTATTCAAAGGTGCTTTAATCAAACAATCCCAGGTTTCCAGGCAATCTCCAGGCTCATGAAGTGACATCTTCAACTGATTCTCACTCATACACAAGCTGGTTTCTGAGCAGCATCAAGTGTAAACTCTGAGACTGTCTCCAGGCAGCCAGAAATCAACCACCAGTCACAAATACAAGAAAAAAATTGATCAGAAATTTCAAGCTTTTTTTTTTTTTCTTTAAAAATCTCTCTAGACATTTCAGCATTTAAAATGAGTAAATGCAAAAGTCATAGAATCATAGAATAGTTTGGGTTGGAAGGGACCTTAAAGATCATCGAGTTCCAACCCCCCTGCCATAGACAGGGACACCTCTCACTAGACCAGGCTGCCCAGTGCCCTGTCCAGCCTAGTCTTGAACACCTCCAGAGAGGGGGCATCCACAACCTCCCTGGGCAACCTGTTCCAGTATTTCACCACCCTCACTGTAAAGAATTTCTTTCTTATGTCTAGTCTAAATCTATCCCCCTCTAATTTATATCCATTGTTTCTAGTCCTCCCATCCGATATTATGTTAAAAATTCCTTCCCCACTATTATCACTATTATCTGTTTCCAAGACTGGGAGGTGAGCATCAAAGTATTACAAGAAAAAAACCAAAATTACTCACCTTTAAACATATGAAACAGCCTCCACGTTCTTGCTGGCATGAGTTCCTACCAAGGAGAAAGTTGTACAACACCGAGCAGTTGACTACGCCTGTAATCTAGTGGGAGGTGTCCCTGTGGCAGGGAGGGGGTTTGGAACTAGATGATCTTCCAACCCAAACTATTCTATGATTCTGATCACTGTCAAGACTCAGAAGAAATCCATATTGTTGAAAGGTGACTCTACTCAGTGGAGAGTTGCTGAATTCTGCAGCTTTTTTTCAATGGCTTGGAAACATACTTGTCTCCCAATGACAATTTTATCAAATAAACTCTTAAATATTTGTTTGGGCCCACTGATTATTTAATACCCAGCAATGAGTACTTTGACAAAAAAAAACCCAAAAAACAAACCTACCGGTTTTTTTCTTCTAAATAGTCTCAGCTGCTGAAAATAAGGGAAATTCATATGCAAGTCACTTCAAAACACTGAGTGCCTCACACGGTATGCTTTGAGCTTGATCTTTCAAGCTGCTGAGCACCTGTAGTTTTTAGGGATTTCAAGCAAGAAACTGGTGGCCTGGATTCAGCTGTTGTATGGATAAAGGAATGCAGAATATCTTACACATTGGGACTGGAGTGGATTTAAAAGTGGAGAGTCCTGGGCAGTACCAGTCACTTCACTGTGACTCAGAAAACAGCTGAAGATCAGATATTCTTCTGAAAGCTTTCATTAATCAGTTCTCTAGGCTGTAAGTAAATCCTGCATCTTCTACATAGAAAGTTAAACCTGCAGGGGTCTGCTGCTTCTTTTTTTTTTTT
>VZTY01029291.1:134207-149512 GCA_013400935.1 Turnix velox
GCTTCTTGTTCTTTTTTTTTTTTTTTTTTTAAGCAGTACTCATTTCACCTTCAAAAGAGGAAGAGAGTGTTTCCATTTTTAGTCTGAAATTCTTTGAAGTATTCCTGTTCCATAAAATAGGGATCTGGATAGAATTTGACAAAAAAATTAATTCCTTGTTTTAGGTTTGGTTTCAGCAATATACAAGTTAATGAGATCACATCTGGTTTTGGCCCTCTGTATTCTACAACAGCTTGATGGAAACCACCATTTGCTCACAGCTTCTTCTTTTATTCCAAACAGAACCCATCCCAGACTAAGTGTCCTTAAACACATCCATAGTGAGACTGCCACATCAGCCAGTTAGTAGCCACTCTGGTGATGTTACTTACCTACAGCTACAATTAAAAGTAGCTTGCAGTTTCACAGAAGTGGCTAGATAACATGTAGACAGGCCTTGAAAACATTCTCTTTGGCATAGGAAAAAATACCACAAAAAATACCCAAAAACTTCATTCCACAAAGTAACATTTGGCTACTGACACAACTGAAACAGCTGGATAAGTTGTGCGTGTCAAGTTTAGAAAGCAGCTGCTTTTAGCCTTCATTTTGGGCCAGACATGTGCTTTCAGCAACCAGTATATCCTCATTTTACTTTGCAGCAGCTTCTTCAGTGTTCCCATATGGGTAAGCTAAACAGTTCCAACGATATAACAGCAAGTATATATAATGTTCTTTAGAAGAAATGAAGACCAGATGTGCATCCTTAAAAAAAGTTGTTTCAGATACATTATCAAAGCCAGGTATAGGAAACTTGTTAATTTACCATTTAAATGTCAACTTTTCAAAGGATGGAAAAATAACTTTTTAACTGAGCATTTAAACTGAAATAAGATTCAACTATACACAAATAACTTAAGCAAGTAAGCGTAACAAAATCCAGGATCCCAGGGACAAGGAAGTATTGTGCAGGAAAGACATTACTTCTGAGATCCAAATGAGCACTATTTATGGTTTTATTAGAAAAGAAAAAAAAAAATCAACCCACCTTACTATTACAATATAATGAAAAATTTTGGGATCAGAATACCCAGCATCAAAACTGATTAAAGATCTTCTACTCTACTGCTTTACTCAACCAGGATATTGCTTAAACCACAAGTCCAAGAACTAGGAATTTAGTAGATCTATTACTGACAGTGTAGCACATTAATGCATAAATTCATGCACATACTCCTGATTACTACATCTTGTGGATCCAACATGTTGTGGGATCTTTCTCAGTTTTTCCAATTAAAGTGATTTAGATAGAAATGAACTCATTAAAGTTTTTCTGATTTCCTGAAAATAGAATCTTACTGGATTCCTTTTATGACAGATAGGTTTATGAGGAATTATTACGACTACTTTTTGACATTCAGTAGTAATATAAACAGAGTTTAATTTTCAACTGCCACTTTCTGTTTGAGCCAGTCCAGGACATACAAAAACTGCCGAGACACCAACTATAACTTTTTGAGTAATGTCACTTTATTAAGGGTCCAAAAAGAACCACATTCTGTAGTTGTCTTGGAAAAATGCAAATGGTGAACAAAAGACAAAAATAGATGTAATTGGTTCTGAAAAGCATGAACATCTGTAGAGAACGTGTTGCATTATTCCTAAAGACTCTTGCTTTTGAAAAAGAAGTACGTTCCATATATACAAGTGTCAGTGCAATGAAGCAATCAGTCAGAAATATAAAAATATCCTCAATACAAACTTAAAAGAGTTGTTTGAAGGGCGGACAGTATCAGGATTCTGATATTCCTCTACCTCAGGAGCATGATGTGCTACTCTGCTGAGGTAAGAGACAGTGGATGCTATGTGATAACACAAAGCCATTTCTTTTTTTCTGTAAGACACAAGAAATATAGAGCACCCAATAAAATTGCAAATCTTTGCTGCAAGTGCCCACAGGAAGTAAAATTAAAATCTGTAAGCATCACAGCATTCCAGCATCATTTACCCCTTGCTGCCTTTGCCAACAGTTGTATGAGCAAAAACTTGCTAATTCTCCCACCTTCCCCCAGCTTCAGGATAAAGTGCACATACTTCAGAAATATATGAAACTGGCAACTGCTTTAAACAGACAAACGTCCCAAAAAAACACTTAGTCATTCTTTTATAGGATGCAATTCTTTTCTTGGAACGAAGGACAGAAGGAGATTGAAAAGCTTGACAGCTCAACAGCTCTCCCTGGAAAGGTTAGGGAGAAAACAGCGTGTGTCCTATTTGCTTTGCCCCAAGTGTTCCAGTGACACCACTGAAGCGAAACCTCAGGTGGTTGAGCAAAAGGAAAAAAAAAATCATATTCCTTTGCTTTATGGTTTGGGATGGAAGGATGCACTAATTTCAGGATACAGTTCCAAAAAAAGGAAGAAAGGCTATTTGGTTGCATTTTCAGCTGCCTGCCTGCATCATGATTCACTTTCATTCAGCCATCTCTTCACTATGACCCTCCATGCTCTGCTGCTGAATTCTGTTTCCCATTTCTTCACTTTTCAAAGAAAATGGCAAAAAATGAGGGGAGACAGATACTGTACTCTGTGTCTGCGGCAAAGAGCAGCAGGAAGAACTGGCAGCAGACCTGGGAGTCACAGAAGAGTACAAAGAACACTACATCCCACTCTGCTTAGGGGGGCAATGATAAAGAGTTAATTTCAAACTGCGTGCACTCCTCAATTGAAAAGCACAATCAATTACATAGTCTCTAGTACAAAAAAAAAAATCACAAGAGAAGCTGTCAGTCTTCTGAAACTTGCCTTACTACTCATGGCACTCACATGCACTGAAGCAACCACCTGAATCTATAAAAGATTTCTTTGCTTTATATCCTAGATTCAAAATCCCTCCCTTAAATCTTTTAATTTTCATCGTTCTTTTCTAAACCTCTTTTGTCTGAGGCCAATTCAGACAGCTGTGCAAGACAGAAAAGTGAAGCCAGTAACATCTGTAGTACTATGACACTTGACAAATTATTTCAGATTTTCTTTCAGTTTCTGGAAGATGCTTTGCAGGTGTCAAAGGCCCAAGGAATCATCATCCTTCTCTCCTTAGCTCCACTGCATGTGGTGTTCAACATTTGCAAATACTGAATTACTACTCACCACACCCCAGTAAGACAGGCTATTCCAGTGAACAGGCAGGGAACAGAGCACAGAATGACTAAGTGATTATTTCAGCACCATGGTACAAGTCTGGGAGAGTCAGGGAGCTGAACTTGTATTTCTTGCTTCTCAGTCTCGGGTCGTCTTTTTGTTCTGTGCTGCAGCCTTATTCTTTCCTGTAGAGGAAGACTGGAATCTCTTAAGAGTCTGCCACTGCTACACTGGTTGACAGGTGATGATGCCAAGGAGATAAGAATTGTTGCCTTCCCCACATCAAAAGGTGGAACAGTGTGATATCCGTTTGCTGGAAGAAATACTAACCATACAAGTTCTTAAGAACATCAACATTTATTTAATATGATATAAAAGAAATGGGATATGAACATTTGTATTTGAACAATATAAGTGGCTTCTTATACTTACATCGTATGTGCTCATTGTATAATATATACACAATGAACATAATTACATTTGTACACAAACTAAGTACTGGATTGAAAACTTGCTTATTGCTGTACACACCCTAACCCAACAAAGGAAAAGCCCAGTACCTCAAAATACCTACACTCCATTTTATTTAAGAAAAAAGTGATCACTAACATTGATGTATACGTTGACAGAAGTGTGGTAGTAACTGCTGACATTGCAACTTGACCAAGAAATAATTACAGCAGAAACTTGACATATTTCAGTAAGCAATAATAAAAATGGCACATTTAAAATATATCTATATGTATATTTATAAAAATTTTACAAACAAAATGTTAAACCAGTAAGTTGCAGTGTTTAAAAAGTGTGAAACAAGGTTTAGTGGTGATAATATAAATTTAACCGAGTTATGCATCTAAAAGAAGCAAAATAAGTAAACTTATATGAATCATAATTAAAAGAACATTAAATTCTGGAGAACACAAATGAAGTTCTGACTGTAGGCTACACATCAAAAAGAGCCTTTATTTTCTGTGCACAGAAATCATAGCAGCAAGCTGGTATCGGGAGAACAATCTGAAGGTTGTTGAGTGTACACGTGGGCCATTTAAAGCTCTCTTGGAATAAACATTTTCCAGGAAGTGATAAAATGATGCTCTGTGGCCAAAAGCATCAGAACTATGAATTTCATAGATTTAAAATATACTGTACAATATCTTCTCATATTTTCCTAGGTCAGGTCCATACATCTCAGGCATGAATTGTTTCAACAGAAGCCATTAGTGCTGAAAGACAGACACACATTAAGTTACTTGATTTGAGCAACAACAGAACACTATATAAAATAACACCTGGCATTAAAAAAAGCAAGGAATTTCTGACCTCAACCTAGCAATGGTTATCAATGGTGTAGCACATAATAAAGTATTCTGGAAATCACTAGTTTCCAAAATCAGTTTTTCTGGTGAATAATGCTGCTGCCAGGATACTCTGAGAGCAAGAAGCAAAAAGCAAGCTCTTTTTCTGATTTACACAACTTCACATGAAAGACTCTTTAGTTGGAGAGTTTCATCCTTCTGAAGCTCTCCAAATGTTCCTCACACAAATTGGGTCATAATTGCAAAGCCCTAACTGCTCTTACATACAAAGAGGGATGCAGTGCTGCACAGCACAGCTGTAAGATGTTCTGAAGTTCAGAGCCTGCTGCATTTTACTTAGCACTGAAAAGGACGTCTATAAATAGCTTTCAACAGCTCATTAAACAAAAATGTTTCTGAGCTTGGGATCCAGGCACCATTTATAATTTCATTGTGCCTCCATTGCTCAGCGTAAATGCAATGTAGTGATAGTGGTACAACATCCACATTTGTCCCTGTAAACTAAGAACTGTGACAAAGTAAAATGCTTTGTATTAATGGGTTTTTCCTCAGTCCTACAATATACTGTGCCATCAACTTCCTATGGCAAAATTCCACTGGCACCATGTCAGGAGTATCATTTTACTAATTGACCATAAAAACCCAATATAGGCATTACCTCATTATTCTCTCAAATCTACCATACAGTTTCTGGACGCTGCCTGAAAAATGTGGTTGCATATGAGTGGGGTTGGTCCAACAGCTCTGAATTTCTCTCTCATGTATAGAATTTCTTGCATTTGAGACATCAAATTCTCTCTCACTATAAGACTTCTCCCCCTTTCAAAAGAGCACAGGATGCCAGAGCACTCCAACAGGCAGCCCCAGAGGGTAAGGGCCAGTAAATGCTACGTGCAAACAGCCCATGCTTCATACATCTCAACATGAGCCAAAAGTGTGTTTGCAGCCCAGAAGCCAACCCAGTCCTGAGCTGCATCAAGAAAAGCACGCCAAGAGACGTGATTTTGCCCCTCCACTCAGCTCTGGTGAGGCCCCACCTGGAGAACTGCGTCCAGTTCTGGAGCCCTCAACATAAGAAGGACATTGAGCTGTTAGAACGGGTCCAGAGGAGGGGCAGGAAGATGATGAGAGGGCTGGAGCACCTCCCATATGAGTGTCCTCAGAAGGCTCAAGGAACATTATGGGCTGAAGGAGTTGAGGTTGTTGAGCCTGGAGAAGGCTCAGGGGGGACCTCATAGTAGCTTCTCAGTACCTGAAGGGGGCTACAGAAAAGCAGAGGTAGGACTTTCTAATAGAGTACAAGATGGCAGGACTAGGAGTAATAGATTGGAATAAATTGGAAGAGGGGAGATATGAAAGAAATTCCTTACTGGGAGGATGGTGAGACACAGGTTGCCCAGAGAGGTTGTGGATGCCCCATCCCCGGAGGTGTTTAAGGCCAGGCTGGACGAGGCACTGAGCAACCTGGTCTAGTGGAAGGTGTCCCTGCCCATGGCAGGGGGGGTGGAAGTAGATGATATTTAAGGTCCCTTCCAACCCAAATTATTCTACGATTCTATTTCCTACTTATCCTAGTCTCAGCTCACAGCAACTATTTGTTTTGGAGCTCCTGGGAAACAACAAACGGATCTGCACATAGCTGGATACTTTTCTCACTTCAATTCAAACCCTGAACAGCCAAAAGGGCTGTATTTTACATTCTGGAATCCTTGCTTCCTCACAGTGAGGCATGTATAAGCACAGCATTAGTTTCACAAGAGCTATCACAGATGCATTGTTTGGTCATAAATTATTTACAGAATCAGAGAATATCAGGGATTGGAAGTGACCTCAAGAGATCATCTAGTCCAACCCCCCTGCTAGAGCAGGAACACCCAGATCAGGTTACACAGGAAGGCATCCAGGCAGGGTCTGAATGTCTCCAGTCAAGAATGTCCATCATCAAGAACATGCATGAGAAATGTACATGTGAAACTGAAATGCACTGACACAAATGTGTATTTCCAGAAAAACTGAATATTTTTAAACAGTGCTGGAATAAAACTTATGGATAAAAGTAGTAAAGTTCAAACTAAATCTCACAGTGACAGATCACATCCACCATTAAGACAGCAACACAGATGTCAGTACTGAATGTGATGAGTGAATTTCCATTCTCTCAAAAGGAGAAAATGATGGAAATGATTTTCTTTTTTGATTTTTTTAAGATTATAAAAAACTGGCCATATTTCATCCAAGAAAGAATCACAGAATAGTAAGGTTTAGAAGGGACCTCAAGTCTCTCATCTAGTCCAATCCCCCCTGCCAGAGCAGGAACACCCAGATCAGGTCACGCAGGAAGGCATTCAGGAGGGGTTTGAATGTCTCCAGAGAAGGAGATCCCACACCCTCTCTGGGCAGTCTGTGCCACTGTTCTTGCATCCTCACCCTGACAAAGTTTTTTCTTATATTCCTGTGGAACCTCCTGTGTTCCAGCTTGCACCCATTGCCCCTTTTCCTGTCCTCCTACTGGATGTCACTGAGAAAAGCCTAGCTTCATTCTCCCGACACTCACCCTTTACATATTTATAGACATGAATGAGGTCACCCCTCAGTCTTCTCCAAGCGAATAAAACTATAGTTTTGCAAAGACAAAACCTTGGCAATACAGATCGTGATAGTAAGTGAGGGTGAGGGGAAGCATTTTCAGATCTCCTCACGCTAAATGACTGAAAACTCAATTTTCAAATTTTCTTAAGTTACATTAGCTGTAGCATTTAATGTTAATATCGCAACAAAGTTCATTCTTTCTGTCGGCAGCTTATTTAAACAAGTACTTCCTCACAACAAAGAAATGTGGATAGATTTAAATGTTGATAAAGAGCTGAAGCATTCCTGCTGATATCCTACTAATTTCTTAAAATGCTTGCACAAACAAATATGCTTACTTGTATATCCATTTCCATTCATTAAGTAGGTGACAGTGCAGGCAGCAACATGTAAGCCTAGCCTAACTTGTACCTTCTAATTTGATTCCTGAAAGAAATCCCCTACTGTGACAAGGAAAGCGAAGCTGCATGGGAGCTCCATAGCAAGGGAAAAAAACCCAAAATGTTTTTGTTACATTTCCTCTACCTGTATTTTTTCCTTTCCTGCTTGTCATGGCTCATTCTTCTATGTCTTTAGCCCTAAACACGAGAACACTCTTGCACATCACTACAAGATGCAGCTCTGCTTGCTTCTTACCAGGACTAAAGCATCAAGATTTATTTGCATCTGAGCACTGATGTTCGTACCTTCACTGGGTGTGTAAAGCTGTTTTGTAACAGCTTATGTCTCTCATGTAATTCAAAGGGCTATTATCTTGCCAATTGTGGAGAATGTGCTTGATAAGCCAATTAGTCCTTTCTCTTTGTATTTGGATAGAGAATACATCACTGGCGAGCAAATCAATACACGTGCTCGTTTTGTTTCCTGGTTAGTTTATATTCAGCACTGCAGATAACTCTGTCTTGGCCAAGTATTGTCTACAGATGCTTCTCAGAAAAATAACTAGAACACATATACTTAGAAAAATATTAGGAAAATGGCAGGAGGGGTGGGAATAAAGACGTACTTCTCTGTAACTATACACACATGAAATGTGATCCTTCTGTGAGCTGCGTCTGTGTAGATGGAGCTGGTGACAATGACGATTCAGGTGAAGAAGGCAAACTTTTCACTGCAAGTCATACAGATAAATAAAGATATAAATAAAGTCATAAAGATAAATAAATAAGAATATGTGTTACAGAAGGCATGATTTCAAGCTTGAAAAAACACCATTGCAAGCCATAATAAATATAAGCAGAACCAAAGGAAAGATATATCAGTAAAGGCTTAAAATCTGATCAGCACAATGGGCACAAGTTCAAGGGAGAACATAGATGTTCTCATGCCTGGTACTCAGGCCTGCAAATGACTAGTAGAACACCTAAGAAGTATGCAACAGACATATGAATGCTGATGTGCTATTTATCTTGCAAAGAGAGAAAGGAATATGAAAGTAAAATTTAACTAGTTGGGATACTCTCACCCCCACCTTTACATCCCAGCTCAGATTAACTGTTTTTTATACTGCTGAGTACTATAAAACGTTTTACAAGTTTTGGGTTTGATTATCACACCACAGAAAGGATTCCTGACTGCACTACAAAGGTTCAGGTCACCTTTTATATCCATGAATTGAACCACTAGGGTTACTTAACAGTACTCATCACTAAATAGCCTATTAAATAGCCCATAGCAGGGGGGATGGAACTAGAGGATCTTTAAGGTCCCTTCCAACCCAAACCATTCTATGGTTCTATGATTCATCTTTTCTTACTCCTGAAAACATGATCGAACTGGGGTCTTTTACTTCCAAGTTCAGAACCTAGATATACTTGAGACTTCCAATGTTGGGCCCACCTGAAGCCATCCAATAGGAAGTAGGTAAGGATAAATAATCTATACATACTCAGGACTGAAATGTCATTCTGCAAGACAAATAGGGAACAATTCGTTTCAATCAACAACTACAGTATGACTCAATTTCTGGCAACAGCTATTTAATTCTCCAAATTAAACACAACCGCTAGCCCTGTATAAAAACATCAGAAAAATGGAATTTCTGTAGTTGTCCACTGGGAGACTATTTGTCTCTATGCCATAAAGTCATACACTTGACATAGAATCATCATAGAATGCTTTGGGATGGAAGGGACCCTAAAGATCATCTAGCTCCATCCCCCTTGCCATGGGCAGGGACACCTCACACTAGACCAGGTTGCTCAGTGCCTCGTCCAGCCTGGCCTCCTCCAGGGAGGGGGCATCCACAGCCTCTCTGGGCAACCTGTTCCAGTGTCTCACCACCCTCACAGTAACATGTAGACCAGTACAGCAGTTTCAATTCAACATAGGTTTCAGAGCTCCAAAAGACATGACCAAAATGAATTAGTTTTGCATGTGTACTGCATAAGCTGTGCTTCAAACTCTTTTCCATACCTGCTGTTGCCTGATTTCCTTTTGAAGGTTGTGCTGCTAATTCAAATGAAGATGTAATCCCTTCTTGTTCTTGAACACCAACTGCTTCACTTTCTTCTGAGTTGGTTTGGGGCTTGTGGTTTGTAACTGTGGTCACACTTTGCAAGCTGGTTAAAAAAAGCACAATGTTTAGAACTCACTCTAACTTAATTTCAGGTGTTAACCACTAAGTATAGGAGTTACAGTTTAATTTTCTTCTCTTAATAAAAAAAAGTTGCAACTTGCAAGTTTGTGCACATGTTTTGGCACCCTTCTACCTTGTAAAGCTAGACTTAGAAAAACCCCAAACAAATTGGAAACTGAATTCCTTTATGTGCACATACAGTTTCCAACTCTGAGTTATCTATTTTGCTGGAGGGTCCAGTGAAAAAGTTATGCCCTAATGAACTCACTAAGGATCTGTAGCACAACTTACAATCAAATCATGAATCTGAGACACAATACTCCTCTAATTCTGCAATACTCCATAATAGAGAAATTAAAGAAGGGAATACAGAGTAAGCTGTTTATTCTCTTCCTGAATATGGTGCTTTCCTAAACAGCAGAGGCAAAGAGCTTGCTTTGGAAGCAGTGTCTGAAGAGTCCAGAATAAACCCATACAAAGCTTAAATTGACATTACTCAAGGATTATGAAGATATTTTGTTTATAACTGGAGCAACACCAGAAATTAAACATTACTCCTTCCAACAACTCACCATCTCTTGCAAAACCCACCCAGTGGTTAGGTTTCTCACCCTCAGAAACACATAAATACACCTTATAAGTATTAACAATATTATTTCATTAGTTGCTTGCTCCATTCTGTTAATAAACCCAACGTGCAAGTTTAAAATAGCCTCTGAACATCTTGTTTCATTTTTACCTTAGATCACCATCATGTGTTTCCTCCAATTTGTTTTTCTTTTCCTTTTTTGCTTTCTCTTCATTACTCCCTTCTTTTGAGTCAGATGCAACATGTGCATCTGATAAAAGATCATCAGTTTTTTTCAGCTATAAAAAAATTGAGAGAAGGAAACAAAAAGCTGTAACACATACTAAGTGGTAGATAAGAAATATAGTACCAGGAAACAGTTTTATTAATGGACAAATTTTGCCATCATGTCTACTTAGTAACTCAGAAATATATAACTTAAGAAATTTTTATCAGTACCATTCAGGTTAATAGAGTTATCCTGAAACTTGTATCAAAGCCAAGGGGTAGGGATTGGCTTAATAACTTCCAGAACCTATCTGAACTTCTTTGTATATGAACATATTTTTTCTATGCTATTGCTCTTTTCCCAATGCCAACATAGATTTTAGCTACTGGAATACATAACTGATGATCCTGAACAATGCTCTTAAAGATGTGATTAGATAAAATCAATATGTGCATTACATTATTTTCCTTAAAGAGATTTGCATACCCAAGAAAGCAACAGAATCTCAGTATAAAGTGCTTTTGAAGAATAACAGTAGATAACTATTTGATTTGATTCCATTCTCCATCAGAAATAAGCTTAAAAAGGCTAAGTCAAAACAGGAAAACAATAGGAAAAATGGGGAAAAGAGAAGAAAAAAATTATACAAGATTTAAAAAAAAAAATCAAACTTTAAGCAGGATTCAATTATGCAAAAACAACTCCAGGAATCTGATCTTTGTAGTCAATCTGCTTTTTCTGAGTGTTCAGGGCTTTAGTATCAGTTCTGCTTCCAAAGAATGAAAGATCAATCAATCAATCAGGATAGCAACACATGACTTTAATTAAAATTAAATTTAGGAAGACTAAATTCAAGGAACTTCATTATCACAGTGATAGACAAACCTGATACAATTTTGTGCTCGTCTATAGAGTATTTGTTATATCCAAAATTGCATCTTAATCTTCCAAGCAAAAGGAACTGGCTCAATATCCACACCCCGCTACCTGTGCCACAAAACATTTTCCTACTGAAAGACAGGCTGATGAACAGTTCATTAAAGGACAGTTCAGTACCTCTGTAGTAAAACCTGAATTATGTTCCTGTTCATCATAGCGCTTTAGTTGCACAATTTCTTCTCCAGGACTTCCATTATTTTGTTTCAGATTATTTTCTTTACTGGAGCTTTCAGATTCCTTCATGTTACTAGATACAGCATCATCCTTTTTTTGATTCTGTGGAACAGAAATGATACATAGGCGTAGTCTTAAAAATATATTTTCATAATTTCAGTTTTGAATCTTCCACTGTCCTCTGAGTGTGATAAACCTTAAGCATACCACACTGCAGTAAGGAAAATGTGAGCTGCTACATGACTTAGAATTGTCTCATTTTTCCCACTTTCTAAACAGTTGAGCTTTTCTTTTTCTCATTAAGATTATTATACTTTCTACATCTTCCTCTCCTAATCTCCAGCATTTTTATTGGCTACCCTTATCTTCTGAAATTCCATTCATATTTAGTTCAGTCACAGGCTTAGCAACATTCTCACTTGCACTCATAATCACTGCTAGGTTTTTTTATAGTTTTTCCTAGTTAAAAAGATTAAAATGTGCTCTCAGTACTAAATTCACAGTGCACCTGCACCTGCTTTGTACAATTATCACAGAATAATAGAATAGAATAGAAAAGAATAATAGAATAGAGAAAAGTATGCCTGAAGATTTTAAAGCAAAAAAAGAAACTCAAACAAGTTACTGAAAAAGAAAACTAATTGTGTTGGAAGAGACCTTAAAGACCATCTAGTTCCAAAAACCCTGCCATAGGCAGGGACACCTCACACTAGACCAGGTTGCTCAGTGCCTCATCCAGCCTGGTCTTAAACACCTGCAGAGAGGTTTTCTATACTTGAAAAAAATCACACATGACCTTCAAGCTCTCAGGTGTCACTTGTATTTTCCCCAGAATTACTGGAAGTAAAAGATTTCAGTTTCTAGTGATAGGTCCAATTACCACAAAGACATTTGATCTGATTCTGTATGAGTTTATATTATATACAGAGATGTTCTTTGTCTCATGTAACCCTCCTTATGTTTGGGAGCAATAGATTGAGCATAAACAAGTACTTCATATAATTTTCATATTGCATTTTATTGGCTCAGAGCTTTCAAGAGATTGCTCTTAAAATAACGGTGTTACCTTGACAAAACAAAGTAGCTTATTAGCTTAGTGAAAAATAAAACTATTTTGAAAACTCACAGAATCATAAAATGGTTTGGGTTGGAAGGGACCTTAAAGATCATCTAGTTTCAACCCCTTGCCATAGGCAGGGACACCTCTCACTACACTAGGTTGCTCAGTGCCTCTTCCAGCCTGGCCTTAAACACCTCCAGAGAGGGCATCTACAAACTCTCTGGGCAACCTTTTTTTTGTGTGTCCTTTTATCATAATTATCTTAATTATTCTGGCTATCTTCCAAGCCTATGCTATTAACTGATTCAACAGCAGGCAACATAGCATCTAATAAGAGCAAACGATATTACTTATTCCTTAAGATAACAAATCTATTGCGGAGAGAATCATTTGATATAAAAACTTCGAGAAAGGATGGTAGAGATGACTTAAGATTGCAAACTGCAAACATCATGCTGGCAAAGTAGCAAGCTGAACAAGTCTCACCAAACTAAATATTAGAGCACAGGAAAACAGAAGCCATGAAAGTAATAAATCCTGTGGCTGAATTCCTGTGATTTAGTACATGCACTCTATGAAGAGAAAATTCCATGTAAGTCAGTTCACAAATCAATCTGTTTCCTAATTAGAGAGTGCACCTGTATCATATGCTTTCTCTGAACAATAGTAATTGGGGAGCAACTTCCTTTTGTACTTTATCAGTCACTGAAAAATTACATGGTAGGCTGTTCATAGATTTCTTTTTTTCCTCTCATTCTTAAAAAAACCCCTCAATCTGAAAATACTTCCTGCAGTTTGATGCCACTGCATCATTTGTCTGTGTAAAAATTGAGAGGTGTAAAAATGACTTTTAAAAATAAGAGTTATAGCTTCAATGTAATACCTTATTTTGGGACTTCTGGATGAATAGTAGTCAGAAGGATTAAAGTTGTCAAATTAAAAATCACACTTTAGCACAAACTCCTAGCCAAATACTCAATTCAGACATGTTCTCACTCCTGTAAATTTTTTCCTCTCATTCACACAGAAGACTGAAGAACGTGGTAACAAGAAGCAAACTCATTTGAGTTCTGTACAGCAAGTGGTGCTGGCACAGAGAATCTGGCCACATTCCTCTCTGGCCCCAGTGTGGCAGCTACCCAGGTATGACACATAAATGACTGCAGATTCCTCATCTTGAGGTATGAAATTATGCCACAGGAAAGTGGTAAAGTACAAGCACCTCTGTAAGAACTAGAAAAAGAAGCATGCGCAAAGCTTAGCTTTGCATGTCCTCTGCTTGAGAAAGGTGGTGTTAATCACATTAATATTTGTAGGAGCCCTCTTCAAACAAAACACTCATGATGTCATCCCAAATACAGATGTTCTGATGCAAAGGAAAATCTGAATTTAGCGTGTTCTGAGGATCCAGTGTTGTTTGAAGGAAAAGCAACCTTTGTATAGCTATGAAGACAGTTCAGCACGCTCAGAGGAAAAAAAATACCCAAAACCACTAAACCTAAAACATTTTGGAAGTATGTGAGTTCTGAACAGTCCAATGAATTTAAACGGGTTTTGTAAAAGCAGATGTTAAAATGCCTACATAATACAAAAGACTGCATTTCTATGTTATTTTAAAATAAATATAAACCAAAAGCCAATGTGGTGTGAAGAAAAAAGTATGCCTGAAGATTTTAAAGCAAAAAACCAAACTCAAACAAGCTACTGAAAAAGAAAACTAATTCTTAACAGTTAGAAAGTCATAGGCAGCCTAAGATCCTCTACTCAGAATCTGATTTTTCTGTCCTGAAGTGGTGTGGCTTTTTTTGTTTGTTAGCTGGGTTTTGGGTTTGCTTTTTTGGTTTCAGATGGATTGGTCTTTTAGATGTATATTCAGTATAGTATTTCCCAGCTAATAGCAAGCAGATACATCTTTCTTCTCTTTCTCCACCCTTAATAAATTCACTTCTGTGCCTTAACTGCCTAAGAATGAGTGAAAGCAGAAGGATCTACTTGCATGCACTTATGTGCCCAAAGCAGCAGAACACCACAGTTTATATACATCATACATACACCTACCTACCTAAAAATGTTACAGATGTTTGAACATATTACATGGCAGAAAAATCTTCATAATTTACACATCAACAGAATTGTGATTCTCCCTGACACTGCTTTTAGTCACAAAACTTGCCATTTCATGTTGTTTGCTCAATTTGACAATAAAAAAAAATCTGTTTAATCAACATCACAACAGCTAATCAAGCATATAAAATCATAGGGTTTGAAGGGACCTTCAAAAGGCCATCTAGTCCAATCCTCCTGCAGTGACAGGGACATCCTGCACTAGATCTGGTTGCTCAGAGCCTCAGCAAGCCTGGCCTTGGATGTCTCCAGAGATGGGACCTCTACCAGATCTCTGGGCAACCTCTCCTAGTGTCACACCATCCTCATGGTGAAAAGCTTATTCCTATGGAGATTCCAACTATTTATTTCCCAAAAAGACAAAGTGACTTCTACTAGGATTAGATACAAGAACATAGATTGTCTTCTCCCTTTCTCTTGCACCTGGCAGGAATTGTGACTTTTATTCCATAAAAGCCATCTCACATAGAATCATAGAATAGTTTGGGTTGGAAGGGACCTTAAAGATCATCGAGTTCCAACCCCCCTGCCATAGGCAGGGACACCTCCCACTACATCAGGTTGCTCAGTGCCCTGTCCAGCCTGGTCTTGAACACCTCCAGAGAGGGG
>VZTY01029291.1:153004-206967 GCA_013400935.1 Turnix velox
TATGGCAGGGGTGGTTGGAACTCGATGATCTTTAAGGTCCCTTCCAACCCAAACTATTCTATGATTCTATGATTCCCTGTACTTAGGGACAGGGAACTCATAACAATAACCACCACTAAGTTTTCTACTTAGAGAAGCCCTGCCAAAATGTAGTTAAGCTGGTAGAAAACTGAAGGCAGTTAAAACTCACAAATATACAGATATAATTAAATAACACAGACTTAATTTTTGTTTCTTGATACTTGCAGAAAATTGAACCATTAAAAATACTGATTCCTCACCAACTTTCCCTAAAAATAGATACAACGTCATCTTTGACAGCCAAATTAGTTTTCCTTTTTTTTTGAAGTCACACAAATTTCAGAAGATGTCTTGACTTGGTGAAGGCTCAAAACTCTCTCCAAATTGTTTGATAACCCAACAAAACAGTTTGGAGGTATTTGAATGCCCAATCTATGATCCAGAACAAAAACTATAAAGACACAGTTCGGGTCTCCTTTAGATGTAAAAAGAGTAAAAAAGTAAAAGATAATTTTCTTTTTGTGCCACCTTTATGTAGCACTCAAGCCATAAATATTTTTTGATTGCAGACAGCTGTGAAGGTTACCAAACAGAGTTCTATTAAAATATTTCACTTTGATTTTTGACATTTGAAAAGATGGAGATGGATGGCAGAAGAAATATGACAAGTATTACATCAATGTGCACAATAAACTAGAAAAACATTTAAATTACATCTGAAACTTATGAACCACCCGCAATAAGAAACAACATCATTTAAGTATCACTTCTTTAAGCAGCAAAAAAGGCAGAGACAACCTGCCTGCGAGTTTCTTTCCTTTTCTGCTAAAAACTGTTATGATAGAATGGCATAAAATGTCTATTGAAACAGCATGTAGTTGTAAAGGCAAGTGCACTCCAAGAAAAAAATCAGGAGTGGTTACTTTTCTCCTACTGCATGGAAATTGTTACTCTAAGTGAATACATCAAAGAAGAAGTATCTGTTAGAAAATTCTCATGCTTAAAAAGTGTGGATCAGACGATAAAAGACAGCTATGATAAAACCACTTCACACCGCTGTTTAAGATAAAAAAGCCTCTTGTTGCTGGCTACCACAGGAACCAAAATATTATTTGGATTAGAAGAATATGCTTTCCATAACTGAAGACTGCTTTTTGGCAAACAGACAGAACAAAATTACTTCTGTCATTACAGAAGACAGAAAGCAAACAGGGGTGCTTAAAAAATATTGCTTTGCTTTATATAATTAGTGCAGACCTTCTTATATTGTCTCAAAAATTACTTTTCCTCATTACTATAAACAATCTGGAACGCCATAGGTCAACAAAACCCATTTCAAAGAATCACAGAATATCAGGGATTGTAAGTGACCTCAAGAAATTATCTAGTCCAATCCCCCTGCCGGAGCAGGAACACCCAGACCAGGTCACACAGGAACACATCTAGGTGGGTTTTGAATGTCTCCAGAGAAGGAGACCCCACAACTGTTTATGAACATTATATCTCTGGAAATACCGTAGTGAACCTGAATTGACTGATGGCCTGTCAATCATACCATGTCTCACAAGGCCTTTCACAGTGTCTACACTCAAACTGTACACAAGTCTTAAAGGCCTCCATTACCATACTGATAAAAATAATATCCTTATATGACCATAGATCTTGGTCATATTCAGATATGATTGCACCAGACCTCTATGTCTATGCTTAGTCAAACTACCCAAAAAGAAGGCAGCGATCTTGCTGGCACTGGAAACATCAACTGTTTAGATGCTTCTAAAAGCTGCTTAATATGGTCTCTGGGAGGTGCTCAAACCGCTTTTCCTGAAGTCACCTTTAACAAACTATTCAATGTGTTTTAACAAACAGAATTGAGAAGCAAAAGACTCTACCAAGCAATTAGCAGCTTTTATGGGAGCTAGATGAAGAGAAGAATCTAAAGCATTTAGCAATTGCAAAGACCTTTATTGTCTGTACACTCCAAGGTCATGATCATTATTCCTATTATATCAGAGGACAGAAGGCAATTCAACAATTACAAGATTAAAAAAAGAAAAAGACATTGTTTCCCTGCCTTATGAGAGCCTGAAAATTCTGTGGTGCTGCCTTTTTGGACGTTCCAGTGACATAACATCAGGAGCTTGATTCAAAAGCTAAGTAATTGTTCAAGGGCAAGAACATAAAATGGGCAATTGTTCAAGGGAATGGTGTGTGTGGAATGTGAGTGATGTGATTAGACACGGTGTCAATAAGGTTTTCAGGGGCTGTTGGTGAGTGTAATGTTTGATTTTTTCTGCAGTGTAATTGACCGAAATCTTTTTCATCATAAAATTAAACAATTATTTTATCATGCAAGCTCTTTTGTAATTTTATAAATAAGCAGTTCTTGCAGCACAGGTAAAGCTGTGTATTCCTTGTGAAAAAGGCTCAAAGGCTGTAACCACCAAAATAAAGACAAACCTTTAACTGTAGAGTCTGACTCTGAAATTTGTTCTGTTGTTTTTTCTTCACCATTAGACTCATCCACTTCTGCCACTGTAGTTAACTCTGGTTCACTCTTATAAAGCCTATAATCAGGACCCTGAGGAACAACAAGGAAGGAGGTAAATAAACCAGCTATTTTTGTGCAAGGATTTATGTCTTAAGACTCAAATTAGTTATTTCGTGATGATTCTGCTCTTAGTTCAAGATGCTTCACTGTTTAAGTGCTACTATTTCAGCAGTATTTCTTCAGAATTAATTTAATAAAAACACTTGCAGAATTTCAGAAACGGGGGGAAAAGCCATAAAAATGTGGGGGTTTTTTTGTCTTTTAAATGATCTTCAGGAAATCTTCAGGAAGGCTTTAGTCTTAGAAATATCAATTCCGAGCCTAGAGTGTTATTTTAAGAACTTCTGAGCAGAACACTTTAATTTTCTGAAATTCACTCAGACACAGGTGGTTTAAGTCTTCAGACATTTCATATACGCAGAGAATACATGAAAGGCAAATATTAAGAGCAAATGATGGAGCTATAAATAAAAGCAAACATCCAAAAGTAAAAACATAACACAAAAGTAGCCAGATGACAAAATAAAAGTTGTGACGATGCAAAAGGGGGATGCTTCAAGGAGAATGTGGCAGTTTAAGCCACTTACACAGTAAGATCCATTTCTCTGATATCCTTGAACCTGGTGAATCTTCTTCTCTTCTGGCAGATGTACTGGGCCCCTGCTATAACAGAGCAAGGAGCTGCTATCACTGGGCAGAGGGGGGATTATGGGAGGATGCTCTGTAAAGTCATAGGACCGAGGGAGTGGAGGACGAGGTGGGACTACTTCCTCTTCCTAAAGATTGTAGAATAGTCACCTTATTTAGATGTGCATACCTGTTACAATTATTTATAACTTTAAAAGAAAAATATATTACTATAGCTACACCAGCTATAGATCTTGGAATTAAAGGGACAACGTCACACACACAAAAAAAAAACCATCCAAAAATCCCAAGATTGTTTTGCTTCCTTTGTTGTTTTTTTTTGCTAATTTGTTTGCTTTTTATTTTATTAGTATCACCTAGGGTGAGATACTTCAATAGCTTATAAAGATTTTCAGTTCTAACAACTGTGCTTTATTAGACATATAAATTCAATTACCTTTTTAAAAACCCAAACACAGATTAGACTTTTAGAAAGTTCTCTAAGCCAGATGAATATTGCATCAATTTTAGACAGCCATGACAATGTCCCTTTAAAACTGTAACTTCTAGCCAGATTTTCAGAGGAACTGAATATTTGGGAGCTCCCACAGTTTCAGCTGTTAGTGTGGGTGCTCTGGCCATCTGAGAACCAGGCTCAATACGTGAATAGATGTATCAAACAATTTATTTCTTCTCATGGAAAGCACGGTGTATAGAAAACAAATACATAAATCAGGGTTTATACTTTTAGGGTAAGAATCTTGGGAGAGGGTAAGCTAAGAAATGGAAAAGAGAAACATACCACTGAGAATACAAAGACACAGAGCAAATGAAAGAATTAGAATTACTAGTGGATATAGAAGCCTTGAATTCATAAAGCACTATTTTCATAGAAAGAAACTGAATACCTACTTCAGAAACCCTTGGAACAGTTTATAATAGTGCTCACTTTTATTATATGCACATTATAAATTCAGTGATGCTAAAATATGAAATATACATCATACCTCATTTTTGTATTTAATAGTCGAAAATGTCCTTGATCCCACGATACCTGTTTGGCCGGAGGTGAAAAGGCACAGAAAGAAAGAGAAAAATTGTTTTCAATAAATAGCTTTTAAAATGTGAACTACAACCTATTGCTATCAAACACATACACAAAGCATCAACTTCAGAGAGATTACTGCTTTCTTCTTTTCTCAGCTATCGTATCATTTTTCTAAACATACAGAAGCAACCACGCAGCTTAGCCTTTAGAAGTGCATATGATCACATCCTACGAGATAAAGACAACCAGTTTACCTGCCTCTGAAGAGCCTCGTTGCTGCTTATGTTTACTTAAACCTTCCATGACATCTTGAATTCTCCACAGCTCCTTCTGGATCTGAGCACGCTGTATCCCTGCCAACTCACTCTGACAGTAAATAACCAAGATATGCGAGTGATAAATTAGAACACATCACAAGCAGAAAAAGGCAGGAAGTCTTTTTTATCTTTTCCTAACGAAGGAGAACAAAATGCAGAAATGACAGAAACACTCCTTTCATAAAACTTTGAGAAACTTTCCTTTCATGAAAATGCAGCATTCAAGTATTGTCAGGCATAAAAAATTGTAAGATGAAGTAATTTCATAATGTGTTGGTTAATTTGCCTGCAGATTGCTAGTTCTATTCACTTAAGAACAGAACCCAATCTACTGTCTCCAAAGAAAATCTCAGCTACGTACAACTAGAGAAAAGGAACTGACACTTTTAACCTTAAAACTGGTGGAGATAAACACGTTGCCTCCATACTGACATATGAACTGTAGGCCTATTTGCATTCACAGCCATGGCTACGACAAATTTCTCATCTCCTGGACTCCCCTGTAATCTCTCTTTCATAGCTGCATAGGAAATCAATCCCTGGAGCAGTCAGTCTTTAATGCCTCCAAGCATGGACCACATCCATCTGCCTGGTCCAGATAATGTGTGGATGTGCTTCTCCACGTGTGTGTGTGTATCAGTGTGTCTCTCTCTCTCTCTCACAAAAAGACCTCCCTGGACATTCATAGAATCATAGAATAGTTTGGGTTGGAAGGAACCTTAAAGATCATCGAGTTGCAACCCCCCTGCCATAGGCAGGGACACCTCCCACTAGATCAGACTGCTCAGTGCCTTGTCCAGCCTGGTCTTGAACACCTCCAGAGAGGGGGCATCCACAACCTCTCTGGGCAACCTGTTCCAGTGCTTCACCACCCTCACTGTAAAGAATTTCTTTCTTATGTCAAGTCTAAATCTACCCTCAGACATGCTTGTGTGTGTCTGCGTGTGCATGTACGTGTGTGTGTCTCCCCCTCTCTCACAAAAAGGTCTCCCTGGACATTCAGAACTTAGACTAACTGTCCAGCCCTCCACAGCATGGGGAGTTAATCAGATTTGCTTCAGAACTCATGCTCAAGATCTGAAGGAGCACTTAAGATATTTTTTATTATGATTTCTTTTGGAAGAAAAGACTTTAAAATATTCAGTGGAATGGAAGGATTTATGTGAAGATTTTAATACAACCTGCCATAGCAATTAAGGTCTGAGAAAACTACCCTTCACCATCACTGGAAGAGAAAGAAGCTTCCAGACACAGAAAAAACAGCGCTGTAGCTTAAAAATATACTCAGTAAAAAAATTCTCAGAACTTACAAACTTTTAATGTCTTTCTATACTTTCTAAGTTAATGCATCAAGTCTCCCTTTTTTCATTTCAGTGTTTTTTAAACAAAACTGTAGAATATTAAAGTGACTTAAATGCACTTTAAGACCTCTGCCACACCTGAATTTCTCCAAGGCGATCCAGTTGCTCCTGCATATGGTTCCTAGTTACAGTTACGTCATACTCCAATTTATCATATTCTCTCCAAGCTCTTTCCAGTTCCTGAGCACATAAAGAAGTAAACAATTACAAATGTAGATTCAAGTAAAAATAAATAATTTTTTCTTTGTTCAGTGTTATGAAACTACGCAAGTATGCATGAATAGATATCAGCAATGAATAAATGTATTTTGTAGAGTGCAGTATTTAAACAGCTTTTTGATTTTCTAATTATGCTGAATGAAATTCAAACAAACAGCACTTCATCTTTTCACAAAGTCAGCAACCATGTAGGTCTTAAGCTGTCCTTCCACTGAGGCAGAAAACCCACAAAAACGGATGCAAATTTGTCTCTTTTATGACATACAATACATATGTGTGAGTGCACATATCTATATGCAATGCATTATGCAAAACAAATGTAAGTAATCCAGTTTTTCCTGTAAGGTAACCAGGGAATGTTCCAGGCCTGCTAACACACCATTATTTACTTCACAGATGTGAAACTACAACCACCAGAAGGGAGAAGGTGCAAAAAAACAAATCTTCCTTGAGGTCTGCTCTATCACCTCACTTTTTAAGCCTACATCAAATAACTCCCTTAGCTTAGCACAGAATATAAAGTTAATGAGGGAAACTCTACCTTGAGGATTTCCTCTCCTGCTTATTTTTCCTTGTCCAACCAATTCCTTTCACAACATGTTCAGGCTAAAACCACAATTTCAGAGCCTACTTCAGCTTCACCACAGCAAACCACTGTAATTTGAGACTGAAATACTTTCTAATATATATATGTGTCTATATATATATATATATATATGTATGCAATGGGCAAAAATTATTCTTTTGCTTTCTTTTTTAGTATAGAAAATAACAGTAAATAGCAATTCCTTTCCTTTTGATTCTCCTTTGTGATGGTTATTTTCTTTAAGGTTTTTGAAACTACAAAGTTCTTTTGAAGAACAATGGTCCAGTATTAGGAGAGACCATGACAGTATAATCTTTCCTCCTTTTCATCCTGCAGCTGCTTTTACTTAAAATAAGTCACCTACCTGATCAAATAGTTGATAAACTCTGTGCTTGCTACTATCTTACCATTGCATAAAATCACTTATTTGCATTATTTACTTCTTCTGTAATCAGCATTTAATATTATAAAGATGGAAATTATCACATCAATAGAACAGTAAGCACTATTTTCTGGCTAAAAAAAAAAACAAAACTCGAACATAGTGTAGAAATCATTTCCCAGCTGCTTTTGATAAACACATAAGCAGGTAAAAAGACGATTGAGTTTTGTTAGAATGTAATGAGAAATAACCTAGGATGAGGCAATAAAACATGAAGATAAGTGTTTAACACGTTGTTGAGATAGAATTACTCACCGCAGTAGCTCTTGATACTTCTCGACAAGTGCTGAGCAGTCCGTTCTGCAAGTCATCTCTCTGTAGGACTACATTTTGTATGGCTGCAGGATTATCTGCATTCATTTCTATCTCCTGACTTGCTGATAGCAAAGCTTGCTCAAGCGTGTACTATTATAATAAAAAGAATGATTTTTAATGTTCTGCATTATTGGCCTGATTTTCATTTTATTTCAGTTACCAATGTTCTGATAATAAGCATGTAAAATAACATCCACTTTTAGGTAATAAATACAATTGTCCTACTTTCTCCTTGTGCAGCTGTTGAAGCTTCTCCTCCAGTGCTTGCACAATTTTATCTTGTTCACACAAACGACTAAGCTTAGCCTAGTATGTAACAGAAAATGATCACAATTAGGATTTAATTTTTAACACATTCAGCAATCAAAATACAACTTGATCAAATTGTTAAAAAAATAATTCTCGCAAAATACAACTTCTAAAACTCTGAAGCTATAGTGTTGTATTTTCAGATCCTCTTAACATACTATGCAATAAACATTATCATGACTAGAAACAGCATGGCTCAACTATGTAATATATGATTCTCTAGCTAAATCTCTGTGACTTAAGAACAGCTATTAAACACTATTTTAATTTAAATATTCCTCAGTACTACAAAGTATATTCACAGTCTTGCCAGTGGTTCATTTCAGGTTTTTGATATTTAGGTACTAATATACAATCCTTGTTCTGCTCTACTTTATCTCCAATTAAGGCTTGGCTATGACTAAAACTGTTCCACCCCAGGCCAGTTAGAGTAAGTAACTCTTCAGTGCACTCTAACCAATTTGAACCAGTTTACTTCTCTATTTGAACAACTCATTTGTTTAATTTTGTGCTGCTTTCTCTTTTACTCCTAAAACAGCATCTCTTACATCACTATCTCTACTAATAGTTGCATTGTGCAAGAACAACTAGACACACACATGTAGGACTATACGTGTATATTTTTCACCACCAATTTTAAATCTGACTTTAAAGAACAAGTCCTTTTTCTTTAATAATTAGCAGCACAGTACTCTGAATGGTAACTACTCATGTCAAATTTCAGCTCTAGAGCAGTGGTCCTGTTCCCTGAGAAACTACATCGCTCCTGCTAAGAACCCAACAGCAACTACACAGTTTTTACCTACTTAAACAATTCATTCCTTTCCATAAGGATTTCACCTTTGAACAGATATATTACTTGAAATTTCAGCCTAAAATGTAATACTTCCATAAGCTAGAAGCTTATTAGAGAAAACATTTTATACTCCTCATTTTCACAAACCAGTTACCTGTAAGAACTGTGTTCCACAGCCAAAAGTCAAGGGAAAAAAATAATTAAAATAAAGAGACAAATACCAACATTTCCAAGGAAGAAGAAATACAAAAGACTTACATCAATATCCAGCTCTTCAGCTCTATATTTGTATAGTGTACCCCTACATTCCTCTTGTGTTAACTATAAGGAAGAATAATATTGCCATAAAACAACTTAATTTGGACTATGAAAGTTGAACTACTGTTCAGCTTAAGAATTTCAATACAGAAATCAGCTTTTGCTTGGAAATCAAACAAACCACACCAAACAATGCATTTCTAGCCAGAGCATACTAAATGAAATGTCAAGCAGACTGCCAGCAGAAAACTGCACTAACTTAACAGGATATGTTTCTAATGGAAACTGGATTTTAAAAGATGTACAACTAACTCAATTAAACATGGATTATGCAGGCAGATGAAAGTTGCAGAGTACACCGAGAAGCAGTCATACATTATCTTAATGTGCACTTTCTTATGTGTACTCTAAATACAGGGACTCATTTTAATTGGAATTAATCATTCTAGGACCAGTAAGGTCAAATGTATTCAGCGAGGAGGATAGTCTGATGCGAGCCTCAAATCAGAACAGAACGACTTAAGTATACAAAATATCTGCAAAACACCCAGTAAGTGCCACCTGATTTTTCATATGGAGGCCCTCTCCTTCAACAGAGTATAAGCAGAAGTGCCATAAAATGGAAGCCATTTGGTTTTACCTTTGGATCCAGGCAAATCTGTCTCCTTGTGCCAAGACAGCACATAAGGTACCCTCAAACTACTTTCATCCAGCTCCTCACATTAAGTTCTTCACTCTTTCAGCCTCTTGAACTGACTATCAACAAGATTTTTAAATATTTTATGTGAAAAAAGACAGCTTCCCATTTTGGAATGGAACGTCACATACAGTTATTGCCCTATATAGGAAGTCTTGGCATAACCTCAACCTTCATCAAATTCTATTTCAAAACCACATGGCTAAAAAAACACTGAGCTCCAGCAGAGATATTTCCTTTCATGTATCTTTTGGGTCATTGTGACTTAATAATGCAAGAAAGACGATGAAATCACAAGCCCATGTTAAAGAATACTTAACTTTCCTAGTAAAAGGACTAGGAAAGGGTCAGACAAACATTCCAAACATACAGTAAACCTTCAATACACTTAATTGTTTAATTTCAAGACATTATGTCCACATACCTCATGCAAATGCACCTGGTGACAATTTAATAGTATGTACATTGTATTAAAACCGCACAGTAACTTTCTTTGAAATGGACATGTTATGAAAATGAATGTTGGAATATGAAAAAAAGCCACAGCACTTTTGCACCTCATCAAATGTCACAAAAATTAGGATATCTATTTAAACTCTTACTATTGCAAAGTTGCGTGTTTTAACTGTTGATTTTATCACAATGAGAGAAAAATGAGGAATGGAAATATTTAAAAAAACCCCAACTCATAAACATGGCCAAATGTCTTTAACTTACACAGAAAATTTAGTTATATTTTACAAGAGCAAGATTTTACCAAAGGAAGGTTCTCCCCTATTAGATAAATACATCTCCCTAAGACACTGCTCATGATTTTACTTATCTTGCCGGGAAAAATGTAATAATCTTTATTTCAAGCCAGTATCTGTTATACTTTTCTATTTTTGAGAAAAGAGATACATTTATTTTTTTTTTAGTATTTCAACCTTAATTACACCCAAGTTGAAAACAGCTTGCCAATTCAGCATCCTTATCCCTGCCCTCCTCCTAAAAGGAATATATTTTAAGTATTCAGAAAATGAAGACACGTTTTCAAAGAACACTATACATGTGCTAATTCTTCTTATTAACATCCTAACACACATTTAAAATCGCTGCCAGCTTCTTGCATTTGTCAGTGGGACTGGTTTCCCACAGTAGGCACTGCTGGGGAGCCACTTAATTCTAACATTTCTTTTGCAACATTTTACGTCGACTTAAGCCAAAAATCCCTAAAAATAGCACAAAACACTCAATGAATCTCTGATAAGACAGCACCTTCCCTTCCCACAGCACCTTTACAGAGCAGCTTAAGGCAAGAAAACTCTATTGCATTCTACTGCAATAGTGAGAGGAACGAAATGCAGTAGCCAAAATGCAATTACACATTACAGGGGAGGTTAACAACCTCATAACCCTGGAAAACGCATGGTGAGAGCTCCAATGATCAAGTTATCGAATTGCATTTGATGTCACGTTCGACAAATATCTCTCTCACCAGTTCGTTTCTACTCACACTGCACCAGAACAGTAATTTTCAGGGAAAGAGTGCCACCTGCTGAACCACTGTCATGACTTGCTGCTGACTTTCCATTCCTCTTCCTGTGGTGAAAACACACTGCATGGCTCCCAAACACAGAATCAAAGCGTATCATGGATTGGAAGGGACCTCAAGAGATCATCTAGTCATTTAAGTAGCAGCTCCCTGAACACACCTGCAAATAGAACTTACCATTTCTGAAAGGCAAATCCTACACACAGTCTGGCCAAACATGTGACAAGGTAAAGTGACCTTAGCTGAACCTCTGTCTTGTGTTAGAAATAATTTGTCTATTTGTGCAGTCATCCCCATCTCCATCAAATGCCAGTATCAGATGAAACACAGAAGTGGACAAATCCACTACCACAATAGAGGACCTCCTCAGAGGGGAAATTCTTTCCCAAACAAACACTGATGAGGTAAATCACTCTCAAGACATGAGAATTTAAATAGATTGAATAAATCAATACTGAAAACATTTGAGTATGATTTTATTACCTTATAAGCTATTTTCAAATTCCCTTGTAAGCCTGATTCAATAAATACACAGCAAGAAATTTCAAACACAAAGAGCACACTAAAAATTTCTGCAAGAGACTGCACCAAGGAAATTAAAATTACAATCTAGGACCTTTTGTGGAGGACACAAGGTTGAACAAAGTTAAGACTTCAAAGTTGCTTGTGTTTTTTCTTTTCATTTTTTTTTGTTTTTAAATACTTTTTCCTGTCATGAAGCAGGACAAAGGAACATTTACCCCACATTAAGTGACAGGTAATATTTCAAATACAACTTAGAAAAACAAGATTTTTAGCTCAGACACAGTTGTCTTGTGTTTGTAACAAAGCCTGAAAAATATTACTGCTTACAAATAATCTTGAAATTTTACATATATAATCTATGGAGCTCCTACAATAATGATGAAGCATACTACAAACAAGATCTACCTATCCTTATAGGAACAATAGAGTTTTATTGTTTCTAAGGTTTCAAGGTATTAAGAAGATTCATCTAAGCAAAGACCTGAATTCTAGCGTGTTGCACTTGGATTTTGGTTTCCCCCTTTTAGAGAACTCACACACTTAAGAACAAATGAGGACAATTCTAATTCTTCAAATCAGCATATACTGCTTTAGAAAACAAGATTAACACTCTTCATCCAGTGTTAGAAACAAACAAAAATATAAGGCAGAAACAGGTCTAGATTGTAGAAAGCCTCCATTTCTCTGGGAATCAATGCTCTGGCTGGTACTCAACTCATGAAGTTACAGTGCAGATTAGAGAGCAGACTGATCTAAGTCAACATGACTAAAATAACTGTGCTGATGTAGCAAATTTCAAAAAAAGTCTCGTAAACATTTGCAATAGTATATATTTTAGCTATTTGCTGAATACTTAATCACTACAAACAAATAGGAAGCAAGACATGTTAATTTTTAAAATAAGTACAAGCTTTCCTTGCTTTCCTTATTTTCCATCATAATACTGTCCATATTTTCTGTCATAATAGACTTTAAAGACAGCTAAAGCCAAGAAAGATCTTTTTGTCCACTCACAGGAATGGTTATGGTCATCAGAAACTAGTTTATCATCTTTAGAACAAACAGGTTTCAGTTGCTTACATGGAGGCTTCTCCCTATTGTTTACATTTCTTTAAAGCAGCAGAGGGAAAGACGACTGAAAAAAACAACTTCTAAGTATTTGACTAAGAAACTGTATGTTGTTTGAAATTTACATAAGTTGCTAGAATTCTAAAAAAGTTAGTTGTGCATCACAAAAGTTCAGAAGACTACTTAGGTGGTGAAATTTCAAGTACATTATTATCCTTTCCCTCAGTATTTTCTCCAGGAAACTACATCTGTGCTAACATAAATTGTTCCTATTCTCCAGTTCATAGAATGGTTTGGAAGGGACTTTAAAGATCATCTGGTTCCAACCCCAGTGCCATGGGCAGGAACACCTCCCACTAGAACAGGTTGCTCAGTGCCTTGTCCAGCCTGGCCTTAAACACCTCCACGGAGGGGGCATCCACAACCTCTCTGGGCAACCTCTTCCAGTGCCTCACCACCCTCACTGTAAAGAACTTCTTCCTTCTACCTAGCTTGAACCTTCCCTCTTCCAATTTACATCTGTTACTTCTAGTCCTGCCATCACATATCCTATTAAAAAGTCCTACACTTGCCTTCCTGTAGTGCCCTTAACACTACTCTTCTCCAGGCTCAACAACNCTGTAAAGAACTTCTTCCTTCTACCTAGCTTGAACCTTCCCTCTTCCAATTTACATCTGTTACTTCTAGTCCTGCCATCACATATCCTATTAAAAAGTCCTACACTCTTCTCCAGGCTCAACAACCTCAAGTCCTTCATTCAGCCTGTCCTCAGAAGGGAGGTGCTCCAGCCCTCTCATCATCTTCGTGGCCCTCCTCTGAATCCACCCCAACAACTCAATGTCCTTACGTTGAGGGCTCCAGAACTGGACACAATACTCCAGGTGGGGTCTCACCAGAGCCGAGCAGAGGGATAAAATCACTTCCCTGGTCCCACTTCTCTTGATGCAACCCAGAATTGGTTTGGCTTCTGGCTGCAAGCACACACTGCTGGCTCATGCTGAGTTTCGCAACCACTGACACTCTTCAGGGCTGCACTTAAGCCACTCTACACGCGTGGATTTTTCTGCCAATATGCTGCAAACACTTGACCTGAAGGGACCAATTCTCTAGTGATGAAAGGTTATTCAATCTTTATGACCCGTTAGAGTCACTGCTCCTTGACAAGAAAGTCAATGCCGAAACTGCTACCTATTCAATGTCAAATACAAAGCAGTAGCTCTGTCTACAAGGAGACAATGCAGAGTATTGATACCTTTACTGACAGCACAGTCTCATCAAGAAACCACTCAGAAATTTATTGGCAGCCTAAGTGGGTCAGGTAGCCCAGGCACAGCAGTATCTCAGTTGTGGGTATTAGAAACTGAGCTACTTTACTTTGACATATCCAAAGCACCTCTGCTCATTGCATATATGCTGCCTCACTTGTCTTACATATTCTCCTTACAGAGGATTGACTGGCTTCAGTAAAAAAACCTCTTAACAGCTAGGTTCCTTAAAAATTAAAAACCTCAAACAAAACAATGAACTCCAATTGCATTTAGGGCTTGAGGGCACCTTAATTCTCCTACTCCTACCCCAGACAGTTTCTTCAGGTCCCATGGTAGAGCTCTGGTTTTGTACACAGGAGCACAAATTAGATAATCCTGAAATGAAAGTCACTCACTGTCCAATTTCCTCTGGAAAGCTGAGACTTCTTGCAGCTTTTCTGGATCGTGAGCAAATCTACAACATGGAGTTGTCTTCCAAAAAAATGAACCATGGAATTCAACTGCAGCATTTTTTACAAACATGGCAAATCATTAATCATTAATAGATGACTTTTATATGGTGGAACATCTTCTGCTCAAAATACTCAACCTTTATATGTAATTTTGTTTCACAAGGACATAAATGTAAGTGGAAGGGATTTGGTTGGATATTGCTTTCTGACTAGTAGCCAGAATTGCACACCTCATCTGCTGCAAAACAGCATAGTAGTTCAAGTGAGAACATCACCTCTTTTGCAGCTAAGGCTAGAAACTTCTTAAACATCCCCTGCATGACAGGGCCTATTTAGTTTATCCCCAGTATCCCTAAGAGAGTGCAGTGCCAACAGATAGGTATTGGCCATGCTCATAAGTTAACACAGGTCTCAACTCAGAAACAATATTTCCATTCACATTTGAGATTCTTCTTCCATCTTACCATTTACAACCATCACTAGATACACTCTGAAACTGTGCATGGTTAAGTCTGCTGTGACTTTATGAACAGACACTGCCTTTTGGATTTACAGTCTCCAGATCAAAGTAATTTTGATCTTTCCTTTCTTCAGTGGCTAAAGGCTTGGTAGGTGCAAACAAAAAACTTGTAAATCCACTTCCTAGAACAAAACAAAATTGCCAGAAATGACCAGGTAAACACCGCTCACATGCTTTTGAAGTGGTCAAAAGAAAGAAGCACCTTTGAACACTGAATTGCAGAGAATCATGCTAGGACAAATGTTGTAAGCTTATTGAAAGGTTTGTGAATTTACTAGACACCTGCATAAAACATCGACTAACTAAATCATCTAGACAGAAAAAGTTACTCAAAAGGGTACATTTAATACTTAACAACAAAAAAACGCAGCAAAAGCCATGCTAACGATACTGCAGCATTTTGTAAAGCATGGATGACTTGTGGTTTTCCAAAGCAAAGAAGAGAAAACACCAATGTTATGAATAAATCTGAGGAACAACCAAAACTGTCACTAAGGAAAATTTTCGCAGATGATAAAGCAATTTCATTCACTATCCAAGACCTTACTTGCTGGTACAGTTGGGGTCTTAGCGCCGAGTTCTCAATCATAGTGTGAACCATGGTGATTAAAGGTTCATTCTCTTTCATCTATTTCAAATCAGGAGGAGCATACAGCAAACATCAGTTTACAGCATGGCTAGATTTGAAAGATGACACTGTAAAATACAGCCTCTACTTTAATTTTCTCTAATAATGCAGTAGATTAAATTTTAACCCATGCTTTTTATATATTCCATTCACTAATACCAACATCTGTAACGTCTAATAATACCAAACAAATGTAATAAAAACATATGAACGCTCAAAACCAATGTAATAATTATCCACCAGCACTCTCCCTTTATAAAAATAAAAAAAGCTTAAAATAAGCTTAGCTCTGCATGCTATTGAAATTAGAAGTATTATCAAATTATGCAATGAGAACACTCAAATCTTTATCAGCAAATCTTACATAATATACATTTAATAACTCAACATACATTAAAAAGAGATATAAGCATTTGCAGCCTCTCAATATTGAAATGAGGTTTAGACTTATGTTCATGTATATCCATAGGAACACTGAATCACTGCTCACTGTTTATACTCAACCTCATATGCAGGTGTGAAACTAATACGGAATTGATTAAACATCTCCTATAATCTTATCATAGAAATAATAATGGTTACTGGTATGTGTGCAAGTGCCAAAACCAAATACTTTGATTATCACAGTAAAATTTATGTACATTTAGGATTTCAGAAATGTATGCAACATAAGACCACAGAATGTGATTTTTGGTGTTAAAAATGAGACTTCCCTAACAGTAAAACAGGGAAAACCAGAGTATTTTCCCCCCAAAAAGAAAATTATAAGTGACTTAATTCACAGTTCCTCTCCTTTTATTGTTGGAAATTTTAGGACCTTTTTGGCAATACCTGTTTCAAGGAAGGAAATGTGCTTAGGAATGTTTATTATATTTTAATCTTGTCTTTAAGTAAATATATATATATACATACATGTGTGAATTTGCATGGGAAGGTTTTGTTCCAAAGTTAAAAACCAACAGAATGCCAGAGATTTTTGATGCCTTTGTGCATCAACTATTTTGAGGTGGGGGGGGAATCTAACTTGTACTTTTCCTCCTTAAGGGAACCATTTTTCTTGTTACAGATAAAGGATCTTTTTGTTGTTGTTGTTGCTGTTTTTCTTTTATGCTTGGTCTGATGACTTAGTAAGTTAATCATCCCGGAAAGCGTACCTTATCTTATGAAGGCAAACTTATGAGTCTCTGATTGCTCAAGACAGGGAAAAAATAGCCTCAAACAAGCAACACTTCTCATTTACTCCATCATCTGCAGTGCACATAACAGTGAACTGACACCAAAAGTTGTTCTTCCCTTACATTAGAATTCTGTGGGTTATAGGATTGAGTGCACCAGGTGACACTAGAAGATAATAGTAAAAACAACACTAAGGTCTAAATCCAAGCAATCAAACTGCAGCCAATTGAAATATTTGTGAAGGGAAAATGTGCTCCAAGGCTAAGATGTTTTCATAGGGAGTACACTAGTTTGGATGCACTTCTATTAGAAGGATTTCAACACCTTGGAATTCCTTAGCTAATTTGTTTCCACAATATTTCAAATCTTTCCTTTCTGAGTGATAGCAGAGAACACTGGAGTTAATTTCTGTGGAATTGTTTTCATCTAGATTTGAAAATAATCGAAGTGAATGTGCTCAAAGCACTCTTAGCTTTTGACTTTCTCCTTCAAGTAAATAACTCTCTCCAGAAGTGGTTTCATCTTTGCTTTTAGCTTTACTGATGTAATATCTATATGAACAGCTACATTACTTATAAGTGAGAAACTGAGTGGTATTTTATGTTTTAAACTGCAAAGCCAAGTTACTGAATTTTTTCTCCTCCTTTCTTTTTGAAAATACTCTTCTGTGTTTGGCAGCACCTTATGAAGATGATATTTCTATATGTGTTGTACTGGTGGCAGCAATCAGCTGCAGTAGTAGCTCCATATGAAGATAGTTGATTTCACTGATGAGTTAAGGCCACATGTTATGGGTGACAAAGGACTGTATGTTGCTAATACAGGAAACAGATTTTTCAGTTGAAAATACAAGATATCCGAAATTACAGAGGATCTGTCAGCCTCATCCAAATCATCTTGCACTATATTCCAGACTCAATTTATTGCTTTTCCCCAGGACCACATCTCAAAAAGAGGATGGCAAAGAGGAGAAAACAAAATCAAAACCCCAGTGTGGACATTAGTTGTGGGACCTTCACTCTTTTATTTGACAACTTCTTGTTCAAGTTCCCTTATGGACCCTCAAAAACTGAAAGAAACTAAAAATGAAAAAGCACCAGTAGAAGGACATAAACAGGCTTAACACCTAAACTATCCCCATAAATAGTAATTTCAAAAAAATAGGAGAGAATAAGACTAAACGAACTTCAGTGGAACTTCTACTGCAGCAAATCGTTCTGGAATATGATGAAATCAGAATGTTAAATATGTCAAGTTCCACTCGGAGAGCTTCAGTTCTGTAGGAAAGGCATTTTAAGCCAAAGAAAGGTTTTACTGTTGATACAAAATGAAGAAGTGTACTAAAAGACTGGTTTGCTGGAATTCTTCATAGTAACAAAAAGATTCAAGTTGGCTTTATCTATGGTGGAGATAAAAACACACCCAGTTTTTATTTGAGATAAACCCCTATGTTTCAACTCTTGGTTACTGTTATTTTTGTTACTGGGTAGAAATATGATAAAGAGACTGCTGGCTTGGATTTAGCAAGACTCACATAATCATAAAATGGTTTGGGTTGGAAGAGACCTTAAAGAACATCTAATTCCAACCCCCCTGCCATGGGCAGGGACACCTCCCACTAGCCCAAGTTGCTCAGTTCTTCATCAAGCCTGGATTTAAACACCTCCAGAGAGGGAGCATCCACAACCTCTCTTGTAACATGCCCCACACTGGGTGACAAATCATCATTGCCTAAGTCTGTTAGCTATGTTCAAAGAACAAGTTTGTAAAAGGTAAATGAGTCAGTAGAGTGGTTCACAACCCCACCTTAAAAAAATAAAAATAAAAAGGGTTGCCTGACAATCATTTTTTTAGCCATGATATCAAAGAAATCACATGGCTGGGTTATCTGCATCAGTCTCTTTGATCTTTTATCTCTATCTCTGATCTCCAACAACAACAGCAAAAAATTCTGTGAGCATAATTCCAAAATATCACAAGGCATAACAAGAATTTCTGAGCACCTCAAAAGGAAACAGCAATACAAAAAAGAAGTGTAACTTTAAAAAGGCTCCAGTATATTCCTGAGTCTCAATAAATCACCACCTAACCATCAGACAACAACTTACTGTAAAAGCATGAGTTTCCCTGCCTACACCGGAACTTTAGTCTGCCTGAGAATTCACCTCTGCAACCTCAGGACAAACTTAATAATTATGATTATGTTTGCTACTGAATACTTTGAGACCAAAAAGGTGAGAGCTGAATATAACAGGACTGGAGTTCCACCACACGCTGTAAGCAAAGCAGGCATTGACACTATTTTCAGAGATTAAATATAAGTGGGAAACACCTAATTTAAGTACACTGGACGTTCAAAATTCAAAGGTGGTAAGTGATACTGCAAACTGTTAGAGACGTGGATGAATGAGGGGGAAAAGCCTCAATTAGACAAAAAAAAAATTATTTAAGGGGGTTTTTCCTTCACAACACAAAGAACTTGATAATGAACAAAGTCAGAAAAAGTTAGAAATGAGATACCACCCCTAGAAATAGTGGTACTCAAAGCAAAAAGACTGTCAGGGGATTTATTTCATACAGGTAGGTGGCAGTATTATATTGAAATAAGAAGAACAAAAAAAAAGTAATCAAAAACTGGAACAAGGATTCCAACCTGTGCTTTCATGATTTTGTAATTATGGTAATACATTTTAGAGTTGATAATGATTTCTTACTGTATAAAGTGCAGTAATTTCTTGCATCCATGGTAGGGGTAATTATGGCACATTTAAAGATTTAGACACTACTCTAAATTAATTTTTATCACATCAGTTTACATTTCTAAATTTTATCTGATGCAAGTTAAAAGAAAATTCTTTTTACCACTATGCATGTTCCACAGAGGCAATTTACAGAAGCATAGAATGATTTGGGTTGGAAGGGACCTTAAAAATCATCTAGTTCCAACCCCCCTGCCATACATAGGGACACCCCCCACTAGACCAGGTTGCTCAGTGCCTCATCCAGCCTGGACTCAAACACCTCCAGTGAGAAGGCATCCACAACCTCTCTGGCCATTAAATTCATTATATTCTATATAAATTCATTAAATACTATTATATTGACAGGTTTGGTTAATCATGCAACAGCATAGTACAGAGTTTTACACATCACATGAAATTTTCCTTTCTTGGCAATGAATTACAAAGTTGAAGACAGAATTATTCCCTTATTCCAAAACATAATAAACTGGAAATATTTGAGTTAGATGAAATATTTTGGCCTAATGTAACAAGCAGTTTTCCCACAATGCATTGTGACTCCTGCAGCTTAAGAAAGACATGTTTAGAAATTCATCACCATCCAATTGAACTGGTGACAATCCAAACTTAGTTTTCAAGAGAGAATAAGAAAATAGTCACAAGATGAACTAAGGAAGGACACATGTAAATTTTAGTACCTCACTGAAATCCTACAATTGGAACATCTGGGACATAAAATTTCTGGGAACATTGGCTTTAAGCCCAAGGCTAAAAAGTTTCATTAAAAGAAAAAAATACCAGAAGAAGTTCTAGTGATTTTTTGTATTTTTAACTATCATGACCCATGATTGTCTTCTATAGGTTAGAAACAATTTCCCATTTGAAAGTCTCAAATAATTTGTAGATAAGTTCTGCTTCATCATAGAACAAAAAAAAAGGTATTCTTCACTTGGCATACAATTATTTTAGTGAAGAAAGAATTGCACCCTGACTCCGTAAATTATCAGAAGCTGTCAAGAAACAAAATCTTATGGCTATATATTCTTTAAGAAATAACTGATTAAAAGGAGAAAACAGTAATGGCCATGTTATGGTCTGTTTAAAACATTTTTTCATGTTTGCCCTCTCTTTCATTTAATTTCCTGTAGAAATACCTAATCCTTATTAATTTGGAAACCTGAAATTACCAGAAGTACTAATTTTCTATGAATTGCATGTGTGTCATATGAGCTTGGAAATATATCACAATTTTGGTTAAAGATGGTGAAACACTACAGTTAGTGTTATTAGAAGGAGGAAATGAACAGAAAAGTTAATTAATGAGTGGCTACTGTATTCTGATGAATTTTAAACTGAGGTAGGTTTTTTCCCATTATATGTAATTTTTGTAATTGATAAAGATATTCTACGCTACTTTAAAATGTGATATATTAAATATCCCACTTTATGAAAAACACTGAAAATTCTTTTCCCCAAATATTTCCAGCTTGATAGGAGAGCAGGCAAAAGCAATAAGAAAAGTAAACACATGAGAAAACTGGAAATCCCACCTGATGATCCAAATATATGGCATTCCTTTGAAGGTGATGTGAAAGAATCTCAGTCTAGCAGGCAGCAGTCAGGAGGAAAAAGTAAAGGGACAGAAGGTGCAGAACGCATGAAAAGAGTTTAAAAGATGTAAACTAGACAGCGATCTTCCTGGTTTACATAAAAACACAATGCTGCTTTTATCTGTCTTTTTTTGGGGAGAACTATTAATAAGTTTCCACTCCGCAACAGAAGTGATGAAAATTTGTAATGAATGACCACAAACTACTACATTACACTTTAGTTTTATATAAAATACAGAAAGCTCATGTAAATGTCTACTACACAGAAAACTATAAACCCTTTGATAAATCTGTGTTTTAAACATGTCCTGATTTTCATGCACAGATCACAAATGAGACTGTGACTGACATGAGGCAGTATAAGCAATAAATTAAATCCCATCATCTATCACTTCTAATTTTGTCTGTAACACCAATAGGTTAAAAAGCTTCAGAGTTAAACTATAACACATTAAAAAATATTCCTGCTTAATTTTGACTCCGATCATATAAAAAAAGCCATGAGTAAAGCCTCAAAGGGTTAATAGCAGAACATCACATACGCAAAGAGTGGAGAATTTTGAGCTAATGGTACAACTTAAACTTTGATTAATGAATGACTACGGGTTAGTGAATGGTACATGACACACATTGCTTTATAGCTGACCTTTGGGCTGCTGGCCTCAAGTTTTAGTTGCATGAGCTGTGCTAGTGTGTGTTCCCGGATACTACTCAGTTCAGCTTGCTGCCGTCTCAGCTTTATTAGCAGCAGCGTCAGCTCCTCTGGCTGAAGGAGTGCAGTGTGGGAAGCCAAAGAGTAGAAGAAAGGTTAATTGGTATCCTTAGCAACACTTAATTTAAAGTTATTCTTAGTATCGAGCTTACGAAAACTTTTTATAATGGTAAAAGATACACCATCTCCCCCCAAATAGTTTACTTTCGTATGTATACAATGAAGAGTTAAGTTTTAACTACTAAAAATGCTGTCATAGTGTGAAGATATTGCAGCAAAAAAGTCTAGATCCCCCAAATACACATATAAAATTACTTAAATTCCAGCACTTAGCATATCATTAACGATACAAAGACAGCCATTTGAGCTTGGTGAAAGAATTTTAAAATGGCCTCAAGAGAATATTGTTTCTAAAATAATTCTTCAAATGTATGTGTCAAAATTTAGAGAAAAAACCCCTGTGATAACTGACCTACATCAGAAATAATCACCTTTCACAAGCATGACAAAATTTTCTGTCCCACCTTCCACAGGCCTGAGGCTACCAGCTATAATTTATTGGTTTGCTTTTATGACTAAGAGGTAAAATATAGCCTCAGGAAGGGGTGAATAACAGTATTTAATATCCAAAATTATATGCATAATGGAAATACAGTCACACTCAAATGAGTATTTGTCATGCAATTCAACACAGACCAGTTTAGGAAACTATTCCTGGGAGTAATTTCTACTAGGGAGAGTTCAAAGAAAATAAAACAATAGCATCACACGCATTTTTCTTGTATTCTCATTTGCTTCTGTTTCTTACACTTCTCCAGAATTCAATTCTGTAACAGGTTAGATAGCCATCCAGCATTTTGTTTTTCACACAAGTTCAGCAAGTTAAAAAAACACACCAAATCCAAAAATAAAAAACCCTAAACCCCTGCTTGGTCGTTCCCACAGTCACAGACTTCTCCCAAAGCAAAGAAGGAAAAAAGCATCAGAAAACCAAATATTAAATTCATGGAAAAAAAAAAAAGTTACCAGTTTCTTAGAATAAAGAAGACAAATCTCTGATGAGAAGCATGGCACTGGTAACTTTCTGATTTCTTACCAAAAAAGCCCACAAGGGGGAGCAAGGGATTTCCCCATAGCTGCAGCTCATTTGCTTTGAGGGAAAACCAGCACCAAAGTCAACTTGTATTACTGCAAACCTTTCTCTTATTTTTCAATACTTGGCATTTAAATAATTAATTTCAGAAAGTAAGCATAAAAATTTAGACTGCTATACTAGAAATTTTCAAGTTCTCTTCAAGAATCAGTGCCAATGCTTTCACTCAGAAAACTGGTAACATTTAAAAGCACGAGAAACAAGAGGACTGAAAGTAGCATCTTCAAACAAAAGGAGCAGTGAATAATTTTTCAAGATCAAAACTCTTCTTGGCATGTGCAGCAAAAAGCCCAGATTTAGTGCATTAGGAATAAACTATTTAATGGTACTTCAACGTTTGCAAGCAAACTTTTTTTTTCCATACAGGAGCCCATCAAACAGTAATTCCTACTGGTCTCTTAGACATTCACAATGTTGGGAGCATTTTTGACACTGCTGTAAGTGCTGTGCTTTTGATTTGGCTCTTGCGATTCATTCAACAACCACAACACAGAATGTTGTTTCAAGAGGTACCTTCAGGTTTCTTCCTCTGGTCCCTGCAACAAATGTCCTGTCAGTAGGACTTCAGGTTCCTATGGACAGAAACTTGGACCTCCTTGTGCCCTACCAGCTCTGTCAGCAGAGCCCAGGAGATCTGATGGAGCCATGAATCCAAAAAACATCAGCAGAAGATGACTGGCAGAGATAAGGTACCAAGTGCCAAAGGCTAACACATAAGTTGCTGAAGGAGTCAGGGGATTCATGCTTAGAAGTGCAAGAAACAGGGGTCAAGGCAGCAGAAGGACTGAGCTGTTACCCTCAGTACAAAATCTGTACTCTCCAGATATAGTCATCTTAAACAGTAATTTCAGAGGGACAAAGGAAGATTATGGAAAGGAAACAAAAAAGGTAAATTAATGTATCGAATTTCAGATTGTTTGTCTTTTGTCAGTGTCATGTTTCAATTGGGGAAGTAGACAGCATTCCCCAATACCGCTTTGATAAAATGCCTTCAATGAGAATTTCAACTATGTCACAGAAAAATAGGAGACTTCATTTTACCAAATGCAGCTTTAGTTCCTATAAGCTTTCCAAAACAGGTGATAGTTAATTCTAAGATTTTCTTACTTCTTATAGAGAAATCAGTGTTCTCTGATGTTTTGTACCCTCTCCCAGGAATTTATGTATTATGATAAAAATCAAGGATGACTAAAAAACACAGTGACCTGTATTTTTCAAAGTCTGGAGTCAATGGTTACACAATATTCTCAGAACTCAAAATAACCACCTCATTTGATTTAAAAATCCCTGCTAATTAAAATAAAAACTATAGTTGCTAGATGCTCTGAATAGAGTAAAATTTCAGTGTTGCCTTTTCACTCTTAAACAATTATTCTTAAGAAAAAGCAGATGTATCAAATAAAAACTCAACTCACTGTTTTGCCTTGGAGGTTCTGAGCAGTAACAGGCTGTAAACTCAGACATGCTGGCATTGACCTTCTGTCGGGCACAAAGACATGCTGCACAGAAACAAAACGGCATTAAGATGATCCAGACTACTCAAAAGTCTCAACGACTATTCAATAATTAAAAATAAAGTCCAGCCAGCTTCACACTCATGACAAATTTGTTATGATTTGTGCCAGCTCTGGCCACTCAAGCTCCCTGCTGATCTACCATCTTGAACACTCAAGTAGGTTACCTCTAACTTTTGGAAATAACTCAGCCTTCATCATTCATTTAATCAATGTTCCTCCCTCACAGCTGTTTCCCTAATGATGTAAACAAGGATTTTTGGTTTTCATCCATCACTGAAAGCTGTTTAAAAATTTAAGATCTCTACATAGACAGTGTTTAAATATCAAATTTACTGTATTGATTTCAAAGAGCCTCCTAAGCTCCTATCTCTTAAAAACAGGTTTGTGTTGCAAAGTTAATGGGAAAAGCTAGTTATGTAACTAAAAAAAAATACCATGGGAAGTGAAGCTAAATAAGAACCTTGTTTAAAAGACACTAAATATGAAATGAAATACTAGCATAAAATGTACCACATGGAAGAAAAAAACCAACCCCAACAAAAAACTCATAAAATCCAATATAGCAAGGCATGTCTGAAAGGACAATGCTCTCCAGCACTGACCCTAGTGGGATTTCTCAGATTTCTGATAAACACTGGTTACTGAATTTCCAGCGCAGCTGAGCAAAGGATATCAAAACAAAATGCCTCCTTCATTGATAAGGACGTAAGAGCTTTCCAAAAAGAATTAGTAAACAATGGTAATGTGTTTAAACTGCTTTAAAGTTCAGTTAAATATTTTTTCAGACATCAGGAAAAACAAAGACATCAGGAGTGTTTTATAAAAATCTCAGGTTTTACATTGAACTGAAAGAGTAATTTTGTTATAATGTCCAAGCTGGTAAAAGCATCTGCATAACACAAGCATGATGAATACAGCAGTGCTACATTTGCCACCCAGGTAATTCTTTGTCTCTCCCTTTCACTACTGAAGAGTAGCAAAAATTATGCTAGTCAGGCATGAAAGTTATCTGCAAATAGACCTGTAATCATTAGGAACCTCCCTAATAACTCAAAGACATCAGAAGAAACAACTCCAGTCAGCTTTCTGTTGCAACTCAAACTTGTGACCAAAGAACAGAAAACAGAAATCTGGAATTTTTAACAGACTTGAGAGTTCCAGCTTAGAGGCTCAAAGGGAGAAAACAAGAATTTGGCAAATTGACTCCATTTCTTCCCTTTAGAGAAACACAGCATCATGGACAGCAACAGGAGAACAAATTTTGACGAAGTGTATTTTTACAAACTTTAGATTTTTAAATGCCTTTTACAAGATTTCATAATCATAAGATCATAATCATCTAGGTTGGAAGGGACCTTCCCGATTGTCAAGTCCAACCATCAGCCCAATTCTGACAAGCCTCATACCTGGAGGTAATAATTATTAAAATAAGTATTAAAATAAGTATCTTACCTTAGTATGATGTGATCTGTGCCTGCGATCGATAGTCACATCTCCCCTTTGCACTGGTGAAGAAACTTCAGATCTGTAGGTCCTCTGTGGGGAATATCCTTGGAAACCAGCGATGGAACCATGAGAAGGGGAGGTGGGAATGGAATGCATCGTCTGATCAGAAATATTGATCATAGTTTTTGGGCTACTTAAAGTACTGTGTCTATTAAGAGTTGTCTGCTTGTTGTAAAACTGACGTTGCTGCCACTCATAGAGCTGCCACATTGTATCATCACGCATGGACCTCCTCTTTTCTTCAGCTGTCACTGGTCCTATGGCTCTGTCATAAGCTGAGGGTGTTGTGCTGCAGAGACTCTCTGGCCGGGCTTTGCTGTTCCTCGGCAGCGTTCTGTAGCCTTCTGGGTACCGGGGTAAAGCCTGAGGTCGATGGCTGGGCATGTTTCTTGGTAATGTCTGATACGAGATTACACTGAAACAGTAATTTTCCTTTAATTAATGAAGAGCATTGATATTTCAGCAATATAGAGTTTTTCACAATTTTGTAATCATCTAGGTTGGAAGGGACCTTTCAGGTCATTGAATCCAGCCATCAGACCAACTCTGACAAGCCTGGACAGGGACTTGAGCCCTTGACCCTCAGATTAAGAGCCTGACACTCTCCCGGATGAGCTACACACCTTTTCTTGCTCATAGAAGTTGGCTCCTCAACATAAGAATCCCCTCCATATGGCTTGAAAAAAAACAAACTCAGGGGAGTAGGCCAAGCAGAGCCACTTGTGGTGGTGTGCTCTCCCCCTTTTTCCCCCTTTCTCTGCCCTGGCTCCTGCTTGAGCCATAGCCATCAGCAGAAGGTGTAATGAGCTGCTCCTGGACCTTGGAGGATAGCTCACTAGAGTCAAAACACTGTCTGCATACCTTGTTCTCATGAAAATATGACTATAGGTCAATTATCTTACTCCATATATAATGGACAGCTCAAGAGCCCTTTGAGCTCTCCTGTATGGCAGTGGCTGCACACCAGGATCTCCTCTTGAATAGGGACACCTGCCTAAGGATCTATGCTTCTGCTCCTCGAGGTTGAGAGATTCCTTGCCACAACAGATTCTCAGCAACTAATAGCATGCTACAGTAACATGCAGCATGACTAATAGCATGCTACAAACTTTGAAATCTTAGCTAAGTGATGTGAAGGATTGACTGTAAATGTATATAAACCTTTAGAGATAAACTGTTGACTGAGTCTGGGGGTTTCCTTTCTAAACCTCATGACTCAACGGGAAGGTCTCTCTGAGAGTTTGGCTGACCCTGCACTCTATGCAGTAAATAACAGAGTGTACCTTGACATCAAACCTCGTAAAATATTGTCGCATTTATTGTCAGATTTTGTTAAGCACTGACTTAAATTAATTTCTTTACTTCTCTCTTAAGAGTGAAGTCATTCACTCTGCCCAGGACACCACTTGGTCAACACATTTGTTACTTCCATCCCAATGGCAGAAAGCACTGATTCAGAAAGAAATGTGACACGCAAGGAAGCAGCCAGCCACAAAAAATACAATCCACCCTGCAACTACCAACAGTAGAGGAATAAAGCCGAAAAGGCTGTTCAGCAAACTCTATTTAAGATCTAATTCCATCTTGCTGGTGATTCTGATGTCTGTAAGAGCTAAGATGTGACTTCTATATATGTATATATTCCTATAAATTTATTTATCACTGATGATGAGGCAACCTTAAAATTAAAAAAGAGTCTCTCTGGGTAGAGACTCCAGCTTTCTAAGTATTGCTGAGTGCTCTCTTTGTCCATGGAAGAGGTTTATCTAGCTAACTTGTGCTGCCTTTTCTCTTTTTTTTTCCTTAATGCTGCAAGTGTCATTTAAAGAAATGCGTGAAAACCAACACACTGATTAAAGAACTGGCAAGACTGATTAAATGCACTGTAGCAGCCAGAACTGGATCCTCTCTCTGATTAACTGCTTGATTATATAATTCATATTTTATTTTTTTACCAATTTAACAGTCTAGTATTCTAGATTTTAGAACAAATCTTCTAACTTTTCTAGATTGTGGATAGGTTTAATTTTTGAAAGCTTACAAGTACTACACTGTTCATCTTAAATGTTCTCTTTTTCAGAAGTGGAAAAAAATCTGTTGTTCCCCCTCAGAAAACCTTGAGAAATTACTAGGGGCATAAGCAAATCATGACATTTTAACAGTAGACCACAGAAATATGCAGTAATTGTTTAAGGCCAGGCTGGATGATGTATTGAGCAATCTGATCTAGTGGGAGTTGTCCCCCCCCATGGCAGGGGGGTTTGATCTTCAAGGTCCCTTCCAACCCAAACCATTCTATGACTGTATAATGAAAACTATATTTTGCAGTCATCAATGATAATCCATTCTATATCAGCTATTCAAGTGAAATAAATAGCAAAAATATTTCTTTGCTTGATTAACAGTATTTTATTGCTCCTCTGGCTAGATATGATGAATTCAAAGGATTACTTATTTTTTCATTGCTACATTAATATTCTGGAGTGCTACAGTTAATTACTTACTTTCAGCTTTAGTTAAAATGCAAAATTGTTCACAGTGAATATCAATGCATGCCTAAGTATGACAAAGCATTTCTTGTTTTTTTCAGAGGACAAAATCTAGGTCACAAACATTGGTTTATTCAATCCCTATCTGAAATTTAGATGAGCACCTCTTAAAGCCCTTTAGTTACTGATTGCATCTATGATAGAAAGATGTCAGACAGCAAAACTGATCTCAAATTGGTCACTATTCAGCCATCAGTGGGCAGCATCTTAAGGTTTTGAATTACTTCTGTGCCACAAAAAAAAAAAAACAACACCCAAAAAAACCCAAACCAAAACAAACAAACAAACAAAACCAACAAAACAAACCAACAAAACCCCAAAAAACTATGATGGACAAATTGTACAGTAAACTAACATCATGCACACTAGAACCTTATGAAATAAGTATGATCACCTGTCACATTTTGGAGAAAAAACTGCGATACGCAGCAGCTTTACATTAAAAATCTGCCACAGTTTCTGAAGTTTTCCAAGAATGAATGATTATCCCCATTTTGTAAATTGGGCAGTTTTGCACTCTTAGTAGGAAACAATTACAAAACAGGGAAATGGATTCTAAATCCTGATAAGTGGCTGCAAAATCTGGTTTAGTATCTCTAAATTTCTTCATAAAACTTATCTTTAATGATAAGGACTTCTCTCTATTTCCATAGTTAAATACCTCATCCAGGCTGGATGAGGCACTGAGCAACCTGATCTAGTGGGAGGTGTCCCTGCCTATGGCAGGAGGGCTGGAACTATATGATCTTCAAGGTGCCTTCCAACCCAAACCATTCTATGATAAGCCATGCCCCTAACAGAAACTTTGATAGAAAAATTCCAACTGACACACGATTCAGTATCATTCACAGAAAATTTTAAAGCTTCATGAATAAGCACTAAAATTCAATATCAGAACTGGGAAGACGTTTAATTTCATTACAAGAGAAGCTTGAAGTTTGTAACATCTCTAGGCCTCAGTCTTAGATAAAACTTCTTTCTCTCTTCAAATGAAGATTATTTAAAGGTGAAAAGCTCTCTGGAGTATTTCCGAAGAATTTAAAATAAAACCTCATTACAAAAACTTGTGAACAACATTGCAGGAGACAAGGCAATTTCAAGAAGACATTTTGAGAGGAAAAAGAACTGTTACATTTGATGACTCCTTTCTGTTATGACAAAGATATTTTGAACAAATAAAGAGAGTTTATGGCCATTTTTATTTCTTAAGTTATAAATACAGTTTAATTTATTAATAATCACTTAAACATCAATAAAAGAGAAACTTTGATGAATGTATCCTGAGCAATCTTCAGTGCACTTCCTACAGAGATCAATGAATTATATCTTTATGTAATATAGACCAAAAAGGAAAGAATCTAACCAGGATACAAGGATAGGCATTATCTGGTAAAGTAAATTGAAAAAAGATTACATACTACTTACCCCCTTGTTTCCTCTTCTTGTCCTTTTCCTCTTTGTATTTTTATCCACTGCTCCAGCTGCAGCATTGAGTTAGTTCTCTGCATAACTCGTTCAGACTCCGTATGTGGCTGAATGGCATTGTGCTGACCTCCATCTCCTACATCTGCCATTACAACACCAATAGCTTTATTCTCAGACCCATTTAAATGAACTGGTCTGAAGTGTCCAGCTTGAACTGAGGTTATGGGTAGCGTCCTGTATTCGGATCCCAAAGGATTCAACTTTACACTGTTAATTTTTGTTAATGGTTTATCTTGCCCAACTTTCTGGAACCCATATTTTTCAGCTTCTAAAGCTTTTTTCTCCTCATTTCTGTTCACTTCTTTGTTTTTCTGGTTATTCTGTGCCTCTGGCTTAATTAGCACTCGATGGTTAGAAACATTGTTTGCCTCTCGAGGTGGTGCGATTTCAGTGGTTAACTTCTCCACTCTGGAAAGGAATATAAGACAAGCTATAATAGCAACAAAACATTCATTAAAACATACTAACTAAAAATAAAAAGTGAATATATTGTGTTTATTAGAATTATTTCAGTGAATCCTTGACATTTACATTTATATTGTCTTACTTTACATTTATATTGTCTTTTAGAGAAAAGTCCAGGACATATTTTCACAGCAATCAAGGACAGATCAATTTGTTGTTGTGGGGTCCTGTTTTGTTTTGTGGGTGGTGACAGAATTTTGTTTGGTTTTTTTTGGTTCTCTTTCTTCTGTTTTTGGTTTTCTTCTGGTTTTGTGTTTTTTTACTAGTGCTTCTCTATTCCTTTGCTATTTTAAATGCATGTAAAACATGGGGTACATTTTTTAAGCTAATTTCCAATTTACCCCCTACAATAAATATCCATAAGAGGAAATAATGCTAGAGTTTGAAAAAGTGGTCGATCAGTTCCTGAAGGACTGGACACCAAAACAGTAAAAGTATTCAGTGGCTCTCCAAGAAATACAGCTTCCAGATGTCAACAGCCTGAAGTTCAGATGATCCTTAAAGCCATATTTAAAAATGGCAGCAGATTACATTGCTGACCAACTACTGATTCACAATACAGCCAAATTTAACATATAATGATCTCCTTTAAAGCAAGAAAACAGCTTCTCATGGTCACTGGCATCATTTAGGTCTTCTAGCATGCTATCACTTTGGCTGGATACAGTTTGCGAAAAACATTTGTGGCTTCCTTAATTTCAAGAGGGGAAATAGCTGCTGTACCACAGAAAATGATGGTATTTTTAGTACAGTTACTGCTTTACAGTACTGACATAAGTACACTCAGTGTATGCAGTTGTATTAGCTAATTTCCTAGAATTTCAAAATGTCAAGAAGCAGTATCTTTTCCCATACAGGGAGATGAACTAAACATCTAGCTCAGATAGTGGCAATTTTTTTTTTCAATTTACTAGGAAAAAAAAAAAAAACACAAAACCTGTAAAGTGCTTTGATCAACATTTTCTGGTACAGGAGGAAAAAATGGAAGAGATATATTTCTTTAAGATTACATCTCTATATAACGCCAAACCAAGAACAAAATTTTAAGATGATGGCAAAATAACCTTTCACTCTGTCCTGCATCTTTATAACTGTGTCCAGTTCAGATGCAAAAAGGCCATCACACACACAGCTGATAAGGGTACATGTATGATTGCTCCTCTGAAAAATGCTTTAGTTCCAAGTAAATACATAAATAGTGAGCCTTTCTGCTTATTCTGTTTTCAACACGAGGCTTGAATACCCAAAAAGCCCACATGCCTCCAGCAGATTATTTAAGCCATGAATTCCCAACTATTTGGGAAGGAATCCCAGTAAAAACTTAAAGGAATGAGAACAGTATGGTCTGCATAAATTACTGCTAATAATGCCAGACACTTCATTTCAAATATATCTCCCACTACCACCCTACTCTTACTATCCACTCTCCATTATGAGAAAAGAATTAAGAGACTCCTGTCTTGATATGTACTCCATTTCAGACACATCTGGCAGGAACAGGAAGACATAAATGACCTCTGCATGGTGTACATGAATTAGAATGAAATACTCTTGCACTTCACATGTTAACAAAAGGTGGAATTTTTTTTTTTTCCCCTCCGTGTCTCTTCCTGATGTAGATCCGATCATCTCATTCTCAGGATTGATTCCTCAGAACAATATAAAACTCCTCCAAAACTCACTCCATGAATGTGTAGGGGGATCCCGGTAGACAGCAGGCTGAGCATGAGCCAGCAATGTGCTCTTGTGGCCAAGAAGGCCAATGGTATCCTGGGGTGTAATAGAAGTGGTATAGTCAGTAGGTGAAGTTATTCTCCACTTCTGCTCTGCCTGGCTGAGACCACATCTGGAGTATTGTGTCCAGTTCTGGGGCCCTCAGCTCAAGGATGGGGAACTGCTGGAGGGAGTCCAGCACAGAGCCATAAAGATGATGAAGGGACTGGAGAATCTCCCTTCTGAGGAAAGGCTGAGGGAGCTGGGTCTCTTCAGCTTGGAGGAGACAGAGGGGTGACCTCATTCTTGTTTATAAATACGTAAAGGATGAGTGTAAGGAGGATGGAGCCAGGCTCTTCTCACTGACCCGCAATGATAGGACAAGGGGCAATTGGTGCAAACTGGAACACAGGAGGTTCCGTAGGAATCTGAGAAAGATTTTCTTTCTATTTTTATCTTCTAAAGAAGTTATAGTATTCCCATGACCAAGTATTTTTGCCTGAGTTTCTTCAAGGCTATGGAAAAAAATAGGAACAGCTCCTTCCTCCCACCTCCAGATTGTACAAGCCAGTGTTCTACCATGCAATAAATGAATTCCCCAAACACAACAGGGAATGAAAAACTTTATTTCCCAATTATCAAGTCAGAAAAGGGGGTACACTACTCCGTGAAGTCTACAAATAAATGTAGACTTTGCAAGGACTGCCTTGCAAATAATCCTAAACAGGAGAAATACTGAGCTACCTACTCCCTTACATCAACCACTCTCAAGCTGCTATACAGCAGAGAAGAATCTAGCATTTTACAGATAAAGAATGTGTGGTGCAGAGGGAGAGTGGCATCCCTAAGGACACTGATCAGGTAGATGCCAAGGTTAAGACTTGGCACGGTGTGCAATTTACACTATCACACAGCTTTAGAGCTTAATTACAAAACAGCTAAACCCCAAATCAAAGAATTGTTTTCCCATGCAATCTCTGCACTGTATCATTTGTTGCTATGGTTATAGACAGCAGGGCCAAGTGCTGTATTTGACAATCTTTGTGGTGGTGCAGAGGCTGAATGACTGATGTTCAAATAGACTTCTGGGCTCTCCTTTAACTTAGCACAACAAATCATTCAGCTTGATGCGAGCAAGAGACCTCTCCTGCCACAGAGAAGGATCTACATGGGGCAGATTTATCATAAGAAACACAAATCCATGTTTGTTTTTGGCTTAGTATTAATACCTTGCTCTCAAACTGATATTCAACAAGACTTCCAGGGCATTCTGAGGATGGGAGAGGGAGAGGACAAAAGGGAATGAGCTCTGATCATGTCTTTCAGCATGTACTGATAAATCTTTTTACAAATAGGAATGATATGCATGGGACAAGAAAATATAATTTTCTGCTGTTTTAAATAATACTGAGAGGGCTGGGAGGACACAGGCATGTAATTAAATATCAGACAGACATGAGGACTGTGATTTAACAAAGTCAGGCACAGGCACTGGAAAAAGCCATCTTTTCCAAGCACAGTGACGTCAGTAAACCCCACTGTGGATGTCTCTATGCTAACAAGTGCTTTTTTTGGCAGCTCAGCTTATGCTGCTCAGGGAAAGTAACAACACTAGAAGGAAAAAAAAGAAAAGTTCTTAGTATGTGCTGCATCACTTGGAAGAAGCAAAGACTTTCAAGAGCTCACCCAGCTTACAGCAAAAGGATAGAAAAACCATAGTAGATGAGAAATGAGCATTTAGGGTAAAATGATAAATCAGTATGTTGGTGACACCATCATCTACAAATGTAAGCAAGCAATCAGTATTCACAGATAGAACCTCACTGTGATCTGCATGGAATGACCAAGATGTTTTACTAATCTGGAGGGGGTCTCTGAGATCATACTTTGAGTCATAACCTCAAACAGTTCCTCACTGAACAGATATACTTGTATTTAATTGTTTTGATAAGTTTCTCAGTAAATAATTGAATTTGAATTCACTATCTAGGTAAACTTAAAACTGTGTAGAAAGGAATAATTAGACTTAAGGTAATAGGACTAAAGGTAAGTCCTTCCCTGAAGACATCAGAAAGGACTTTCTCTGCTGTGACTGCGAATCAGTTCTAAAATAAGCAGTGACATTTAAATTTTTTCTCTTACTCCTACATTATCTGTTTAGCCGTATGCTGAGAGTAATAATATTTTATGGAAAACCTTGGCAAAACCCTCAAACTATAATGTTTAAAATATTTCCCCAAATTATCTTTTTTCTCTCCAAGGAGCTTGCATTCTCAGAAAAATAAAGATACAAATTCTAGCTCTGAAACTACTTAAAGCTGAAATATTCAGTTTAACAAGACTGTTTGGTTTGGATTTCCAGAGTACCACAAACAGAGACATACACTGACTTCCACATTTAAAGAACTATACCCTAAAAACTCTTGACTTGCCACTAGGCAATTTATGTTAACAAGGACTTAAGAGTGGCTTGACATCAGCTTGCATAAATATTTAAGGAAGTCACTTCCTAACAACCCTAGCTGTTGTATTGTAAAAATGAGGTCTGTAAGACAGCTATTCTGTACAATGTTAGAACCTCTAGAAAAAACACAACTGAGAAACAAAGGCATTGACTGAATTTTATGCTTCAAGCTACATACATGCCAAACTTCAGGTTACTTAGAGATGAGGTAATACAGTACTTAATACTTAACAGGCTTTTAAGGGAAGAAAAAGGTTTTCTTCTGGGCAAGATCATGTCCTGCTACATGGTTCATTTTAAGAATTAATTTAATAGTCAAAAGATGAATTCTCTAGAAACAGAAAGGATTTTCTCTCCTCTCATAGTTACCAGTCAAGGCTCCGAGCCTTCAATAGTCTTGAAATGTGTTTTCTCCCAAGTAATTATTTCAAGACTACTAACAAACTTTTCAAAGAGGCCACTTCCACTTCTGTTTTGCTCTAATTGAATTAAAACAACAAGATGGGAGTTACATAAGTTGTTTTACTTGTTGCTTTCCTGGTCCTTGTTTTGCCTGTTAGGAAGCCTGTTCTGCACAAAATATTCAGTCAGACAACCACTAATTTTGATGCTGAGTATTTTTTCAGCTCATTCAGTGTGTTATACTGACTCACCAAGGAGTAAGACAAACACCTGAAGCAATGGAAGGCAGATTGAACCAATGTGCACAGCTGGATAAAAGGTATTTGATAAGCTCAGCTCTACTGGGAATCTCCACTGTTTGCCTAACCACTGTTAAACATCCAAAATAGGCAGACATCAGCACTGGAACATGCACTGCAGCTGAATTAAGAGAGTAGCAATCTACAGCAAAGTATTTTGTGAGGCTGGAACACCCTTCAGAGAGTGGACTGCACAGAGTAGGCACAGTGCTGCAGCCTGGAAGGATGACTCCAGCCTGCAAAGCTTCGCCAACAGCCAGGGTGAGGTCACTACGCTGCTCAATGGACTCTGAAGCAGCAAACACAACTCTGCAGCTCTGTCACTAAAATGAACAAAAGAGTGGATACTTAAATTAGCATTTTAGATATCTTCTTTTTAAATAAGAAGATATCACAAGTGATGTAATTAAGTTTACTAAGTATATTCTATATGGCACTGACTGTTAGAGGAGAGCGAAGAGAAAGGGGGGAAGGAGGCTCTTATCAGAGGGAGATACAATTTTTTCACATTAGTTTTTTTCTAATGCTAAGGTGTCCCCTTTAAACCTTCAATTTTTACAGTACTGTAAATAGCAAACAAAGTTCATTTCAGTGGTTCACAAAAGACTCACAATGACTCTTCAGTATTACTACCCCTATAAAGTACTCATGCAATCAATACATAATTTGTGTTTGAAGTTAAGAGGACCTGATTTGGTGTAGTAATTTCTCTATCTGTAAGCTACCACAGTACACTCCAGGGTGAATGAAACTCTATTTTGGATGTAAATTGGAAGAAAGGAGATTCAGGCTGGATATTCTTTACTGAGAGGGTGGTGAGATACGGGAACAGGTTGCCCAGAGAGGCTGCAGATGCCCCCTCTCTGGAGGTGTTTAAGGCCAGGCTGGTGTAGTGGGAGGTGTCCCTGCCTATGACAGCCCAAACCATTCTATGATTTTTCAAAATAGTTTTATTATTGCTAATGAGCTATTTTGTTTTGTTAATGTTACACCATTACTGTAATAACAATCTCTTAAAAGCTCTGAACCAATAATGTGAAAGATGAAAATTATATGAAGTACTTGTTTATGCTCAATTTCTGTATATCCCTTCCCCATAACATCTATTGCTCCCAAACATCTCAAGGGTTACATGAGACAAAGGACATCTCTACATGTAATATAAACTCATATATAATCAGATCAAATGTCTTTGTAGTAATTAGACCGATCACTAGTCTTTTCTATAAACTGAAATATTTTACTTTCAGTAATTCTGGGGAAAATACAGGTGATACCTGAGAGCTTTAAGGTCACGTGTGATTTTTTCCAAGTATAGAAAACGTATTTTTTCCTGTTAAGCTATTTTATTGTGAGTTGCAAGAAATTTAAGTGCTTCATAGGTTGTGTATTTAAGGGAACCTAAAGACAAAAGCTAAGATTTCTACCTTGTGTTTAAGATTTCTCACTGAAAAGTTGCATAGTTACAAATTTAGAAGTGTTCCTAGTTTACTGTTATCCTTCAAAATGTCTGATTGTTGTAAATAAAATGAAACATTAAAACAGTAACAAGAAAAGCGTATAATCATTCTGCATCCCATTTTATGCTTCTCACAGCACCATACTGGAAATATTAGCACCAGTATATGGAGCAAGTTAACAGGAATGGCTTGCACTCGCAATGCAAAGCCTGGGAAAAATCACTTGCATTTTGACAAAGTTTAATGTGCTTACTCTTCCGAAAAAAACTGTACTTTCTCCTTCCTTAGGTATAGGTACCCGTGCCTATATGATTTTTCACTATTTCCTTTCTCAGCACTGCTGCCATTCATTTAGTTCCAGTGCTAAAACAGAGTGCTGAACAGATCAAGTGACAGCAGCCGTCAGTATTTCTGTGCCATCAATAACGAGGAGCTTTTACATTTTCAGTTGATGAGGTTTCCATTGTCAATGCCATGGAGTTGACCCGAGGGACCATTCAGAGAGAAAGCGATTGTTACTGGATAGACAGCAGCAGACAATATTCAGTTTCTGAGAACACAAGCCTTTCAGCAATAACTTGTTTTTCATTGTCAACAAAATGGGCATAAAAAGGATAAGGCTCCAGACAAGGTAAGTATAAATTTCATGACAGCTTAATGGCTCCACACAGGCTGCCTGTAACTGTTGAATTTAGCCAGAAACTATAGTTGTGAATTTGAAACTCAGGACAGGTTGAAGTCAAAAACTTGCCACCAGTACAGCAGCTACTGCTTTTCAGTCAGGAGGGTAGGGGATGTCAGACAAGTTATTGCACTACTTTTGAGGCCACCAGCTAAAGAAATCAGTTAGGTTTTTTTCTTCTATCCCTTTACACTCAAAGCATCCATCTTCAGAAGAGAACTTAGATTATTATTTTTACTACTTCAAAACATCGTTACATCAGTAAGAAGTCTTCAGTACAAGCAGAAATTCAGCCACTTCACATTCTATTTCAAGGCATATTCTTTCATTTAAGTAAGTCAAACTAAGTATGAGAAAGAAATACATTGTACCACTGCTTTGTCAAGTCACAGTACCTTTTCACGGGCTCTGTCTGCACAAGTGCTGCATCTGTCATGGCTTTCATCCACAACTCCATTTCCTTCCCTGTATCTGTGCAGAAATAATAGGTCCTCATGTTTGGATGAGCTGCCTGATTGGAAATGACATGGTCATTTCAATAAAAATATAAGATTCTGCAAAAGAAAAGAGGTAAATAATGTTACCATATCCTCTAATATTTTCTCTATCATTTCTGCAAATAATACTATCAGAAAAAAACATGAGAATGAGTGCTTCAATGATCCTCTGTCACTGTATTCATATTTTGAAAATAATTGCCTGTAATTTTCAATCATAGTTGCTTCTTCATTAACACACTCAAAAAGCCCTTAAATTTCTTCAACCTATTAAAAACTATCTTGACTATTCAATACTGTCAATTAACATAATTAATGTAAAAAAGCTTTTGACATAGATTTTTGCAGTCTGAATGATACAGTAAATTGCAATTAGTACTTACCATAGTAAATAAATGATGCGTTGCTTAGGAGGCCAAAAGAAGAGACAAAAGGAGCTCATAAAACAACAAAAAAAAAGTAATGAGAAAGTATTTAGTAGAATGATTTATTACATGATTTAAAAGATCATCTGTGAAACACTCCTAACAGTAATTCATGTAATAGTTTGACTAAAGTGATAATAAAACTTAAATTTTATTTCTATGTTAAGATACTTTTGACCTAAGGAATTTCCATTAGTGGGATAGGTCTATCTGCAGACAACAATTCTGGAACATCACATATTATTTAAGATTCACAAGCTAAACATCAAATACTAGTAATAAACATTCATCTGTTTTCTTATTCTAGTAATTACATCTACATTTACACCAGGTTAAATATGTGAATACTCTGCTACTGTACTATGCAAAAATCAGTCTCATAAGCTGTTTGTCAATCACACACTTGGTGTAACTCAGTAAAAATGAATTCTAAATGTGAAGCTATTGTGTTTTCAGACATGAAATCAAACTGAAAAACTGATTCCTTTACCTTAAAGGCATATTTGCGGTTAATATGGTCTTCAGGAGAAAGCACGGATATCTGAAAACTAGGTAGAAGTATGCTACCTAGTATTCCTTCTTCTTTCTCATCTGTGAATGTATAATCTTTGCTTAGAGAAACAAAGTGTCATGATGCATAACACCTAGAGAAACTACTTAATAGCAGAGGAACATCAATAAAAAGTTTTCCCTGACCAAAAAATGCAGTGGAGAAACAGAAAACCAGATCAATTTGTTACATAAGTGCCTGTACACAGCCTCTGAAGTGAGCAGTCTACAAGAGCAAGAGTGCAGCCTCAATCACACACAACACCCATCACACAATCATGCACTCAAAAAACCCCACTATGAAATCCCATGTGCTTAAATATGGTCACCTTCAGCATTTTCCCAAAGTGGACAAGCATAAAAGAAAAACCCTCCTGAGAGTGCCAGCTCTGCAAGCTAAAGTATGAGCTTCTTTACAGAATCTGATAGCCTATGGAAAATACCACAAACATCTTTACCTAGAGTTTCTGTGAGGATCAGTCTGACCTTACAGATGAGAAGAGGAAGTCTCTAATTCAGTGGCAAGAATAATACCTGCTATCTATTGTCTGCTCAGTAAAAACTGCAAATACCCATGAGAACAAAAGTATCTTAAAATATTTTTTACCATTGTTGGACTCTGAGAGAATTTGTAGCTATCTCTCCTAACAGTATATTAAGCTACAAGATTGTTATACCTCCCACAAACCGTTTACACTTAATTAAGTTCCATTTGTAAGGAATACGTTTCAGATAATTTGTAAAAAACAAATAAAAATCCGACAACCTAGGGACTCAATCTCAACATTGGTTTTACTAAAATTTTACATCAACTCATTATGATAATAAAATGACATATTAATTTGAAGAACCATCTCTTAAAGCCTGATTTTAATAAAGGAATAATTAGATGCAATGCACAAAGGCAATCTTAATTGTAGTTCAGAAACAGAGAAATCTATGTACAACCAGAATCTTAGGAGATTGGGCCCATTAACACTTCTCTTGCTTAAAGATACTGCCCATAACAAATGTTCATAACAAACAGCTATGGTTATTGTTTAGTCACTAAATTCTAAAAAGCCACCACTTTCATTTAAGTCATTCATATGGGAAAAGTTCTTCCAACCCATTTTAGCATTACATGACATGTTAGGTGTAAAAATTATGCTTTCTTGAATAGTTAATTAGATATTTGAGCATAAAATTATTCTGATTAAAAGACTGAACAAAAACGAATGGAGTAGATTTACTTTCAGGTACTGAACTGCAGTCATAAGTATTCCTGAAAAAAAATCTCACCTTCCCTTCTCAAATATTTACTCCTTGCCAGCCCAAGGAGTACACAAAAAAACCATCTACCTTTTCATCGTCCCTGTCCCAGAATGAATGGGGTTTACTTTATCAGGACTGCTGCTTTGGCAAAAAAATTCCCTTCTTCTGACAGATTATAGTTTGACTTATTATTGTGAAGCACTTCCATTCCACTGACCAGCTGCATTTCTGGAGGGAGGACTTTGGTCTGTGTGAGAGACACACTGCTACATTCCACTTCCAGATTTCAAAGACCTATCTCCCATCAAACTAGCTTTTATCTACACATTACACTGGCCCATACCCCTATCTTTACTTGCATGCTGTGTATGAATAACACAGCAGAAAACCAGCAGATCTTCTGTCCTGCTCCAAGATTTGTTAGAATAGTAACCTTATAATATGAAAGTGGGAAGTCTTTCATTCATACCCACATGAAAAGAGGCTTGAAAAAATGCAGTGAAATTATTTTTCTTGTCATCTGGAAATGAGATTTAAGCTGCTAATGCTGTAATACAATTGCAAAAGTTCAGTACGATTTGCTAAATCCAAAAAACCCCAACTACAATCCTGTAACCAGAAGCATGGTTTGCAATCTGGGAATAAGGGCCTGGCTTGCTCCATTTCCACTTTTTCAATATCTCAGACATAATTAACAAAAACATAAAAGCACAACGTTTAAACTGCAAGGGTTTTTTAACATTTTAGTAGCCATTTCTCATACCTTTAAGACTATCACTCTATAGTTTATCAGCTTTAACTGCTTTCCAAGTAAGTGACAGCTAAAAAGCTATCGGCTCCTATTACAGCTTACTTGGCACACTAATGTGTAGAAACCAGAAAGTAAGATTATGGAGCTATCTGGATTTCCTTTTTTCTTGCTGTTTTTGCTTATTGTCTGTATCATTTTGCAATGTTTCACATACAGAGATCTGATTCAATTCAACCTGTTCTTAAGGCAGCAACAAAGGGGCATTCTCTTTACAATCTTTGAAAGAAAGCATGGAGTATATAATGGTGACTCAACTAAATACAGTGTAGTTTTATTCCAATTGATGCCTCCCCGACTGAAATTACAGTGTAATTTTGACTCAGCAGCGGTTTACCCAACTGTGCCTACCTCCTGGGGTAAAGAAACAAAACCTAATGATCATATTTGAAATAATTCAGAATTTGTAACTAAAACTGTCAGTTGACAGAACCGCCATTTCATGCCCTAACTTGTGCTAAGTAGATTAGAACACTGCACTCAAACACAACAGCATTTTATAGTCAGACACTGCTTTCAGCATCACCAGCATCAACACCATTTCCATGAATTCTCAAGTCTCATCCTAAACTGAGACTCTATCTTAGCCTTCATCCACAATTAAGTCTGCAGATGGTCTTAACTCTTTCTTTTCCTCTATTTTACCATGCTTTACTATCTTCCTTGCTCTTAACCTTCCCTATAATATTACAGTTGTACACTTTATTTCAGGACTGCATATGTTTCCATATGCACAAATCCCATTTGCTTACTTCTTCGGGAGCACTACGTTAATAATAAGCAATGGTGAATCTGTTCTCTAACACATATAATGTCAGACTAGAATTACAAGCAGCTAATTTTTTCCTTGTAAAATAAGTCTTATGTAGGGTACTAAGAGATTTCTTTGTCCAAATACAATGAAGACATCCATGAAACTGGACAATTTTTCACTTTGTAAGTACTCAAGAACACTGATTAGATTCCCAAAAGGGAAATACATCCTCTTTACCATTCCAAAGACAGAATTTCAGCAATTTCAGCTTCTCTCTGCTATCCTTTTCCTATTCCCATTTCAGCTACTTAATTTGCATTTAAAAAATCAGATTTAACCTGGCATACTTAGTTCCTAGCAACAGAAGCAGTGAGAATACTACAGTTTAGAATTCAATAAAAGAGGTTTGCCCTTTGAGCATACCTGACAGGCAGGAAGCAATTACACGAAATTGGTAATTAAGAAAGAAAGAGGGGGGAAAAAAGCATAAAAGGAGCAGGCTAGGATATCGACAGCTATGCAGCTACTTGAATCCATTAAGTTAAATACCAGCTCCTTATTTGCTGTGTCTGAGTGGCATGTCAAAATTCATCAGCTTGCAGTAAAATCAGCAAAGCAGCTCTCCGGGGTGGAACTTACCTCTGTAATAGAAGAGACACAGATCTGACAGCACAAACCACCGTTTCTTCCACAACTTCATTCCAGTACTATCCTGTATAAGTCAAAGTTACCAAGTAAGAACTTTGAGACTGAAATAGTAATAGTTCATAAAGTAAAATGGGTGCTATTTAACTGTGGTGGTAGGGTAATAGTTAATTTTCATGGTTAACGTATTTTAAGTATCTTTGACTTTTCATCACAGACTTAACATGGCAAATGAAGACCATAATCCAGGAAGCCTGAAGTTAACATGATTGAAGAATAGATTAAGCCCATCATTTTAGCAAGCTAGATGACTATAGACTAGAGTGAAATGAAAAAAATGTATACTTTAAAATAGAAAGCATAAGAGCAAGGTAATATTTGAAGTGTATCTTCCTTTGTTTTCTGAAGAAACTCTCTATTGAATTTCATCTTCTACAACCCTTCACGTATCCTAAGCAGATTTCTACCCCAAATAAAATTTATTCCTATAGCAATTCCATTTTCTTTTATGCTTATAACTAATTTGCACTGTGCAATTCAGAATGGAAGACTGCCAGCACTACTGCAGTGTAAATAAGAGAAAGCATTGCAGTGCACACATCCTAGTAGAATGAGATTTAATAAATATGTTAATTTGTTCCAAGGAGAAAGGTACGTGTGAATTATCAATATTCTTGTCATAAATGGCTTTTATGACAACCAAGAAGAGTGATGCTATAATGAAAACCCATGGAGTATTGTGGGTTATTTTTGAGAGGAGTCAGCATAACTTTCAGCCTCATATTTTAAGCTGTGCTCTTTTAGGGGTGGTGGAAATGAGCTGGAGAAGGAAGAAGAAAGCATAAAGAGGCATTAGCTAGAAAATATATTTTTTAAAAATGTTTAAGAAATCCTTTGCCACAAACATTTTCATCAATAGAACAACCAAACGCCTTCCAGCACCTTTATTGTGAGGACCTCAAAGTGTTTTAACAAGCACTAATAAAGTCTGGAAGCACTGCCCATAGCAGTCAGCTCTCATTTCACACGTGGAAAGGCAGACACAAGGAGGGGAGTCTGCCTCCCTCACCTCACTGACAGGGTCACAGACTCAGCAGCAGATTAGGGTGACAGACCCTTGGCCAACAGGATGTGAAAATACCCAAACTTGCTTCAGTATAAAGGATAATCACAAACTCTCAGACAGACCTTCTGAAAAGGCTGCAATACAATGTCACATTTACCCTGACACTCAAAAACAGGTTTCTGCACAGCCACATGTAAAATTCTGCTGGCAAGGAGACACACCAGCAGTGATCTTCTGGCCTTCTTCAGACATAGGAGAGAGGCAAACAAAATTATTGTGTCCTTCATGACTTTTAAATTATTTTTTTCCTTTAAGGTACAACAGATTGTTTGCATGGAGAAGAGAAGGCTGTGGGGAAACCTCACAGCAGCCTTCCAGTGCCTGAAGGGGCTACAGGAAAGATGGGGAGGGGCCAGGACATGGAGCCACAGGACAAGGTAAAGATTTAAACTAGAGGAGAGGAGAAGATGTTCTTCACCATGAGGGTGTTGAGACACTGGCCTAGGTTGCCTAGAAAGGTGATAGAGACGTCAGCCCTGGAGACACTGAAGGCCAGGCTTGCTGAGCAACCTGATCTAGTGCAGGATGTCCCTGCTCACTGCAGAGGATTGGACTAGACGACCTTTCAAGGTCCCCTTCCGACTCACCAATTCTATGGTTCTACTTGTCTGATACCTTCACTAATTTGTAGCAGAATGTTAATCAAAAAGCAGCATATTATGTGCCAGTTCTTCACAGTTTATAGCTTCCCTCTGGTATTGCTATCACTGTATTTTATGGAAATTATTGTCTTCTGTACGTCATACACATGACCAATAAAAGAAAAAAAAATCCAAACCAAAAGAAGGAGGTGAAGAGTGTAAAATTACCTGTTTGTAGAGCCAGCCACGTCTGACAACTGGTGCATTAGGATTTCTCTTTATTGAGTTTGATCTCTTTCCAAAGTTATGAACCTTCTTTGAAGATCGTGATGTCTAAATTGAGTTGGTTAAAGAAAACATGACTTAAATATCTGTTGTAAAAATCATAGCACATTTTATTTTCTTTAAGATCTTTTTCTTAAACATGTTCCTCTGGGGGACTGTAGAGTACAAACTGTATTCCATTTTTAGGTAAATAATTATGATGGTTCTGCTGGATTCAGCATTTCTTTCTTTTTCCTCTGCAAGGAATTTAGAGGTAAATCCCAAGACAAATACTCAAAGAATTTTTTTTAACAAAAAACCCAACCAAATGCATATATGACCTTCTTATAAAGTTGGTACAAAGAGAAGCAAAACCTGTAGAACTAATATAATTCATGCAAATAGAGTTACACATTCCTGCTCCCAAAACTATTGACCAATACATGAAAACTTGTTCAGATGCCAACAAAATGTAACTCCCTCTTCCCTAGCACATGCTATGGTTCTCATTCTTTCCTCCCTCTCAAGAATTCTCCACCCTGATCTCTCAAGCTGGTTTGAATATTCATTCTTTTAGCTGCTTTTATTACCCTAAAGTCCACTGTGAATCTTTTGCCTCAAAACTGCAGCTCTTGTATCTGCCATTGTTTCCACCTCTCACAGGCTTACAGCTATGCAGTGACCACAGGTGTTCAAGAGAAGGAGGATAAATAACTGACTTTAGATTTTATCTTTCTTCTACTTGAGCAGCCAGAAACTGGGAAAACCACAAAGAAACATGTATGTAACACAGTTCATTCTTCTCAGCCTACATTTCATGAGTTTGTTCTACAACTAAATGAGCTGAACACTTACTTCTGTTTTATCTACTGTCTAAATTAGTGCCTTAGAGATAATGTGATGTGATACAGCAAAGCATCCCATTCTGCAAATGAAGTAAAAAGTTCAAGAAAGCCTTTTTAACTGTGTTCATGGATGTGCTCTGAATCCACCATTATATTAGCTAATATCATCCCTCATCTCTCTACTGAGACTAATAATAAGGTTATGCAAAGTTCCTAAATGAAGACTAAACAAGCACTTGGATTTTGTTGCAAATCAGGGATGAAGCTTCTCTATGGAAATTCCCTCAACACGCATCAGAGAACTGAGTAGGATTTTATAGATGCTTCAGAGAGAATTCCACAGTAAGTTTGAAATCATAAACTGAAAACTGAAATTTAAAACGGATCACTTTGTCAGTAATGCCATTAAATGAAGAACAGAACATAGCTTAGCAAGAAAAGAGTAATATTACCAATGTTATGCGTGTTTGTCTTGAGCCTACAACACAAGGAAACAGGGTTATTTTGGTGGTGTTTTTGTTTTTTAAGAAAAAAAGAGGGATTATTAAAAAAGAGTACTTGAGATTTCCCTTGGAGATACAGAATTCTGACTCAATTGTATTTGGAGTATAAGCAATAGAAGATCTAATTACAAAAACAGGGTCTTTCATACTTTCATCTGAAAAACTGTATCAGTGCAAAATGGATAGATTTGCAAGAAGCCAAGAGACTTCTGAAATTCAATTGTTAAAAAAAAAAAGAGGAGTATAAAGAGAACCTGTAACAACTCAGAACTCATTATAAAATTGACTCTCATCCATCTTAATTAATGTGCATAGCCACTACATTGGCATATTTCACAAAAGCTGTGCCATGATTTTGATCAGAAGTTATTTATAATACTCATATCTGCTCTAGTATTAGGTTTTAAAGGTTCAAACTCCCAGGAGCGTCCCGAGACTTCCTATGCTTGTACAATGATGGAACACATTAAAAGACTCTTCTGAAAACACAACCAATCACAAATAATAGTAATGTCAAGTTTGCTAACAAATTCAAATCAAATACTAAGATATCTTTTAGACAGGTCTGACAACAAACCATATTGACTCTAGCTACCCAAAGTTTTAATGGGTTAATTATACTAACTGTGAATGCAAACTCTCATTAATTAAATAGAGCATCACAAGTTCTTTCCATTACAAAGAACACATTGGTGACTATTTTACCATACGCTCCATAAAGATAGTAACTCTCTTTAGATCAGATTCTGAGTCTTGACACAAGCTTTCTAGAATACTGAAATACTGTAAGTTCATATATATACACTTTTTGATCAGCCTCCTCCTCTTGCTTCATCTAGGATCCCTGGCCATCCTGTGTTCTCTCCCACATATATCTGATTATCTCAAGAAGTGGAAATACAAATAAAGGGAGGGGGCAGAAAAAAAGATCTGATGGGTTCAAATACTTCTTATTCCCCAGCTCTAAAAATATGTGACATATTGCACAGCTCCAGATTCTGGAGAAGGCAAAGAGAAAAACTGTTTGGAAAGCGTAGAGGGTAACAAGAGTCCACGAGCTCATGGTCACATCTGCAGTCACCTGAACAATTCCAAGTAATTGGTCCAAGCAACTGTGATGCCTCCAAAACCAGAACCTATAGGAGGGACTCTATACAGTCCCAGTATTGAGAAAGTCCCTATGGCAAGGGGATTGGAACTAGATGATCTTTGAGGTCCTTTCCAACCCAAACTATTCTATGATTCTAAGTTCACCCAGTACCATTCCCTCTTTCCCAGCGTGAAGAAAACAAGCTCTGACATGGTTTTGAACTCTGGCCAATAGACCAGTCAGCAGCTAGAGCTGCAAACTTCATTAGTCTGCAAGGTGCTCCTCTCTCAGAAATTACATGAGGCTTTTCCCTCATTTTAAGAATTAGTATAAAAGCAATGAAATAACACCAAGCTTATTTAAAAACATCAGCTGAGATGCTGATAGGGAAATTTTTTCCATTTGAACTCAAAACCAGGAAACCTAAGTCTTTGTTACATTCAACTTCTGTTTAAAAAACATTTCCAGTCCTCAGGGCTTACATTATCTTCCAAACCACAAACCAACAAGATGCTGCCTTCCAGATATTACAGGCCATTTCAGTGCCTTCCAATGTTGCAGTTTTCCATGAGCTCAGAAGGTTTCTGCCTTGGCATTCTAGCTTGGGCCAAGAGATTGCTCTTGAAACAAATCATAGGATGCTTCACATAACTCCTGTTTACTATGTGGTTGCTAGTGTACCTCATGACTATTTCTTCAAAATTTCTGGCTAAAGTGAACCCTGGGAAGGCATTTGTAGCAATATCTAAACTAGCCACGGAAAGCCGGACTGGCTTAAGCACTGTATGACATATCTATAAACAAACTGATGAATATTTATAAACAGTGTGATAAGCCTTAGCTGTAATGGAGATAGGAGGAGCTCAGCAGCAGCTGTCTTGGGCTAACACTCCATTCCTCTTATTATGAGAAAACTGTCAGCTTTACTCTGCTGATAATCAGGACAGCAATGAACAGCAGGGGAGATGAACTGTGGAGGGTGACTGGCAATATGATGGATTTTGAAGCCAATCCCCTGAATGTACTTCAGGACATAACAATTGTATCTGTCTAGGTAGTGATTTTAAACAGCAGGGGAAAAAAATTAAAGAGGAGGACAATGACAAAAACAACTCCTTAATTTTAAAAAGAAAAGTGGAAACATGTACCTCTGCAGCAATCTCAAGCCTATGTAGATCTTTCTCCCAGTCAGAGGTCTATGATAGTGCCTTCAATTTTAGTCATACACTTCAAGTTAACAGGGGAAAAAAGCAGCACTGAACAGAGCTGTAGTGTGTTGTTTGGCCAACATTATGTATAAAGTGGTATTAAAAATAAGATTTTTACTGAAGAAAGACTGATCTGTGTATCACTTTATATTGATTTCTAGACAGCAGCAGCACCAGACTCCAGTGAGACTTTCTGTCACAAACACATGCTCCTAAATTGTAATTTCTTTCTTACATTTAACCTGAAGATGCTTCCTAGGTAACTAATTTTCTGCATAACTATCGCAATCTACTTCACTATTGCAACTCCAACAATAAGATACTTTCTATTTTTTTGTTTGCTTGTTTATTTCAGGTCTTAGCTGGTTCTGGCTGTTAGGGTTTTTGCCGTTTAGTTTTAAATTGGCTTTCCTGTATCAAAGTTGAAATTATGATTCTGTTATTCTTTATAATTTGTCTGTGATTCCTTCTTTTGCAACCCCAGTAATATGGAGAGACCAAGACAGTTTTCTCCAATAAATAATAGTTTTGTAATGTAGGTCAAAGATTCTGCCTACCTATTGAGACATTTAAAGCAACAAAAGGTTCTAACATGCACAGTGTTTATTACCACATGGGAAAGAAAATATTTTAATCCAAGTGTCTGAAACTAACTAAATTGCACAGTCAAAACACATTCCAAAGTTTACCTTTCAAGTTGGATTAATCTGCTGAAAAGCACTTCTCAGGGTCAAAGTTCTCAGTGACCACCTGAAGTACGGGGCTTTTTTCCCTGTTTTTATGTTAACTGCTGAGTAGAAAAGATACAGGGGCTCTTGTTTGTCTGTCTTGTCTGATGCAAGTTGTTACCTGATGTCTTAACAAACTTTAAAAAAATTTTAATTTTGTAGCAAGTGCATATAATTTTACAAAAGCTTTCCAACAATGAAAAAAAAATGTATGCAGCAGACTCATCAGCTGTATCCAATAAACTTAAAAGTAGATATAATTCAACCTCTCACCCCAACAAACATCTGGGCATTTACTTTCACATTTGAGAAGATGAGTGAATGGAAACAATGGGACACAAATACAGTAGTCTCCAGGTCTTTTCCTAAAAAACCAGGACTTCTACTTTTGGTCCAGTGACAGCACATAATGTAATCCTCTGGAGCGGGCACAGAGGAGGCTACAAAGATGATGAAAGGGCTGAGGACAGGCTGAAGGAATTTGGGGTTGTTCAGCCTGGAGAAGGCTTAGGGGGGACCTCATAGTAGCTTATGAATACCTGAAGGGGGCTACAGAAAGGCTGGGTAGGACTTTTTAATAGGATACAGGATGGCAAGACTAGGAATACTGGATGTAAATTGGAAGAGGGGAGATTCAGGCTGGAGATCAGAAAGAAATTTTTTCCTGTGAGGTTGGTGAGACACTGGAATAGGTTGCCCAGAGAGCTGGTGGATGCCCCATCCCTGAAGGTGTTTAAGAGCAGGCTGGATGAGACACTGAGCAACCTGATCTAGTGGGAAGTGTCCCTGCCCATGGCAGGGGGGTTGGAACTGGATGATCTTTAAGGTCCCTTTCAACCCAAACTATTCTATGACTCTAATCTGACCTTTCATTTTATCACAAGGTCACCTTCCATTTCTCTTGCAACTACTTACACACAATTATCTTTCACTCTCCTTTACCTAAAGAAACAGAAACAACTGTTTCAGATGAAGTCATTTCCATAACACTGCTTATCCAGATGTCTCATCAGTCACTCAAGATTTTCATCCTTCACACTGACCACAAAAAACAGGCTCTGTACAAGTCTTAAGATCTGAGATACCCTGATAAAAATTACAGCTTTGGTGGTAATTTGTTTCAGGCAACTCACTTCCCAAATTAAACACAAAAGGAGCCAAGTGACCTGAAAAAGATAAAGGTTTTGTTTCTCTTTTCCTAGGGAATATTAATATATAGCACTGCCTATAATGTAATGATTTTGGTTTTAATTTAATTGTCACATAAAGACTTACTCTGCCCACAGGGCTCATCGGATGAGCAGCATAATCTGATGTCAGATTATAGTTAGTAGCTTCACATATCATGCTTATTGGTCGCTCCTTCTTTTCTTCAGATGTCATTGCTGCAGCAGTCCTGAAAATAGAATATGTAATAGAGCAAGAACATGCTGTGTGTGCAAACTGCTAATAAAAAGCACCTCTAGATGTATCCTAGTACAGCCTCTGTCCTACTTTTTCAATTTGAAAGCAATTCATATTTCATTGCAAAGCTACCTGCACTGTGTTTCAAACTTAAATCCATTATAGATGAATTTGAAGACATTTTAAAATATGATTGCTCTGTTAGCATAAGGTGTCAGTGGGAGGGAAAAAAACAGATATCAGTCTGAGATGGAAATGGGAAGAAAGGCTCTCCAAAGACCCCACAGGGCTTTGTACCACTTCAGTGAGGACATACATGCTCGTGAAATAGCACATACTGCAGTTCTGATGGCGCTCACTCTAGGCACCAAAGAACATGCTGCAGCCATGGTGGTGAGCAGGATACCCAACACCCAGCAACATACAATATCTCAAGATTAGGTGTGACTTCCATGCATATGTTATCATATTATCATGAATTCTACAAAACTAATGCAAAGACTGCAAAACCAAGTCGTGATCCAGTGATTCAGAAAGTGGCTCAGTTGGTGAAGAAAATAACCAACTGTGGAGAAACTATGAGACAAAACACGATAAGGAAATGTGACTGTCCCCAAGTGATTTTAAAAATGTATTCCTTTCTGGAAGTTTACTGAACTATTATCTTACATATAGGTAATTTGCTAATACTACAGAATACACAGTGACAAAGAGAACCTCACAGGACGTATAAAATAATGCATGTCTACCACATGACTAACTTGGCAATGCTTTTTATGTAAAGGAGTATTCATTATTAAATGTTTCATCTGATTTGCAAAAAAATATACAAGCAAACATAAAATCTAATGTTAATATTAACAAGTTTTAAAACATGCGTTTTATAGACTGAAACAGATGCCACTTACTGTTCATTCACAACAAAAATGCAGTTGTCCTGTGATGGCTGCCCTGTTACCGGATGCTTACAGGTTACTTTTCGTTCATTATGACTGTGGAAGAGAGAGAGAAAATAAATGATTAGCTAATAATACATTTATTTCCCGCCTCAAGTACATAAATCTAACACATCGAGTATACGAGCCCAGGGAAAACAATTATGAACATTTCATTACAGCATGTAAGAATGTATGCATATACAATTACAAAGACATATATGTATATATAAAAACTAACAACGAGGGTGGTAACAAGTATTAAAGGATCTTCATTAGTATAAATGGAAAAAGATTGAGACATTATCACTGGGTTGGTAACAGTTTTTGAATTTAAAATCCAGCAGTAAGAAAGTTCTTGGTACCTATATTATCATCTATAATTCACTTCAGCTAAGTCTGTTTTATATATGACATAGGATTTCAGTAAGACGGGGACAAGAGGGAGAGATTGCCCAAAAAGCAATTGTCTTCCAGCTTAGCACATGAAGTTACTAGTTTATAGTTTTCCAATAACACAGATAAACAGTTAGTAATAGGAACACTGTTGCAATCACTCTTGTACTTGGTCTTGCTGGTGACTTTTTAATTTAGAGAGCTACTCCCCTGCAGCAATCTCAGAAGTACCTTCAAGTATCAGGGAGCCTGCAGGCTGAGGGCTTCACCCTCATCAATGCATAACACTCACTTTGCCAAATCTTATTTCCCACGACTGCACGTGCAGCTCCTGCAGTCTGGAAAGAACAGACAAAATTCAACAGCTATCAGCTGCTGCCACTCAATAAGGAGAAAGTTTGACTCAATCTCTCCAGCCCTAGAGGGGAAGGAAGTGAAGAGCAGGAGCTGCGATTGCTGCCTGACAGCAGATAGTGAAGTCTCATCCCTGCTGTAGATCAGGGCTTCTCTTACCCCCAGATTCCACACAAACAGAAAGTTCTTAAGCCAAATTACATTCTGAATGCACCCATGAGTGTGGAGCTGCCAAAGCAGCAAGACTGTGAGAGGTGAGAGTCACAGAATCACAGAATGTCAGGGATTAGAAAGGATCTTGAGAGATCATCTAGTACAATCTCCCTGCCAGAGCAGGAACACCCAGACCAGGTCATACAGGAAGACATCCAGGTGGGGCTTAAATGTCTCCAGAGGAGGAGACCCCACACCCTCTCTGGGCAGCCTGTGCTATTGTTCTCTCACCCTCGCTGAAAAAGTTTTTTTTCATATTTCTATGGAACCTCCTGTGTTCCAGCTTGCACCCACTGACCCTTGTCCACAGTCATCCCCCTTGAACTCTCCAGCCTCTATATGTAGGAAAGAGAGCAGGAAAGGTGCATGGATGAAAACTAAACCTGGTTTAGCCATCAAAAGGCATGCAAGCCAAAATGGGACTAAGAAAGAGCAATGAGTATAAAATGTGGATGTTTTATTTGGATATAACCCACATGCTTCAAATAAACCCCACTTCTTCTACTGACGATGCTAAGTTTTAAAACTAAAGAAATGTATCATGCAAAAGAGCCACTATCTGAAATCAGTCCTGTAAATCATGAAGGAAAAAACTGCATTTGATAGTACTTTTTTTGCAAATACATGATGACAAACTTTTTCATGTAACATATCTTACAAAACACTGTGCCTTTCTTATCAAAGTGTGGCCCTGAAAAATACTCTTGGACAGAGAACAAACCTGCACACACACACAGAGAAAAAAATCATTACTTAGTCTCAAGAGGTGCAGAACAACAAAAGCTCTGAATATCACTTCATCCTTATCACCTACTTCTTTTACTGTCTATTTAACAAGCTTATCTTTTAAAACCATCTTGCAACTGTTACACCCTCTATCCTTCCTGCCTCTTCAAACAAGACTAACTTAGCAAGACTTAACATTTGCCAGGTTTCTTGAAAATTATCATTTTGCAATTATGGTGCATTATTAATTAAATCTTATCTGCAAACCTACTAAAATAATTGCACTACTTTCATGGTCAATCGATAGCTGGATGACTCTGCATAAACTCAAAGGATAAGATTAGAAACTATGAGCCCAACTCATAGTACTTTCCTTACTGGGATCTAAAAAAAACAAAAACATAGGGAGCTAGGAAATGTCTGTACTTTATCTTCACAGGAAATGCAGTTGAATTCTGAGTTTAGCTTCTGTTTCAGAAATGCATCCATTACAATGAGGAAATAGAAAAGAGATGACCTGAGTACATCAGTGCCATTCCTAATTGCCATAGTCCTAAAATGCCTTCAGGTCAAAGTGGCCTAGATACAACAGAATTAAAATTCAAGACACTCCTGAGAAAGAGTCCAGGAGTTTATGTGATTCTTTTTTTCCGACACTTCCTGCTGACATTTGAGAAACTCTCTCAACAAACCAAAAACCCCCAGAAATGATGGAGATGAGTGGGCACTTTGCAAGCTTGGCCAAATTGTTGCTCTTGCTCATGATAAACCCTGACAACTATCTACCAGCTCAGATCTAGAACTGTAGAAAGTAATGAATCGGGACTCCTGGTCAAGGATCATCAATACTCAGGATCACTACAGAGAAGGAGCATCCTATCCCATCTGGCTCACAATGGTAGCAGGATGTCATACTCAAAGACCATTAAGGAGGGGGTCACAAAAACTCAGGAGGGAGGGAAAGCAGGAAGAGGGAGGGAAAGTCAAGACAGGAGAGGAAGCACTGACACAACCCTATGAAAGAATGTTTTGTTTCAGGCTTGAGTTACATACAACCAGTGGTGTTCCTCAGGGATCAGTACTGGAACAAGTGCTATTTAACACCTTTTAACATGGACTGTGGGATTGAGTGCACCCTCAGCAAGTTCACAGATGACACCAAGCTGTGTGGGGCAGGTGATA
>VZTY01029291.1:207101-218866 GCA_013400935.1 Turnix velox
GTCAAGGGAGGAGATTCTGCCCCTCTACTAGGCTCTGGTGAGGCTCCACCTGGAGTAACTTTGTCCAGTTCTGGAGCACTCAACATAAGGAGGACATTGTGCTGTTGGAGCAGGTCCAGATGAGGGCCATGATAATGATGAGAGGGCTGGAGTACCTCCCTTCTCAGGACAGACTGAAGGAGTTGGGGTTGTAGAGTGTGGAGAAGGTGGTGGACAACTCAGGGTAGCTTCTTAGTACCTGAAGGGGGTTACAGAAAGGCTGGGGGAGGACTTTTTATTGGGATATATGACGGCAGGACTAGAAATAATGGATACAGATTGGAAGATGGGAGATTTAGGCTGGAGATGAGGAAGAAGTTCTTTCCTGTGATGGTAGTGAGACACTGGGACTGGCTGCCCAGAGAGGTTGTGGATGCCCCCTCCCTGGAGGTGTTTAAGGCCAGACTGGATGAGGCACTGAGCAACCTAGTCTAGTGGGAGGTGTCCCTGTCCATGGTCCCCTTCCAACCCAAACTATTCTATGATTCTGTAAGTCAGTATTCCAAAAATACCAAATCGTTTCTGGAAAATCTAATTCTCCTTACCACTGATATGGATGTGGAGACATAGAGAGGTGTAGGTGACATTCGGTGAAAAAAAAGCAAAAAGCATCCTAGACATGAAACACTCTCCTGTGGGATATACAATACTTTCTTCTTAGCATTTGAGGCACCTTTGTAGCCAGCTCCCTCTAAAAATACAAGGCAAAGGAAGAATGATTTTTTTCTCTCTTTTCAGCTTAGTCACAAGTGAGATTTTACGAGTGAACTCTGGAAACTCAGCTTCTACCACCATGAAGTGCAATGATGGCAAATACGTCTAACCAGATGAATGGAATTTAAATACTTCCGCACAAAAACTTCTTCATTGCTCATCTGAATTACTGCATTTTTGGCATTAATTTAGCTGATATTTTGACAAGATTCCTCAAAATACTTGCGAAAGGTGTAGAGTAGCTTGATAACTATTGTCACAACCCTCCCACAGAACAGCAGGTTAAGACAATTCCTTCCAACTAGATCATACACACCTCAGCTTTGTTAAAATCAAACTACCATGTCATATTCACAATGTTCAATAACTGATTTAGCCAGTTCTTCGGTTATCCTTGCATTCCCAGGTTCTTACACATGTTCAGTATTTCAATTATTACACATAATACATATCTACAAATCTCAGGGGAAATAAAACAAGAATAAGGGGTTTAAACAAACTCCAGTGTGCAATTCAGAGCTTCAACTCCACATACTCATGTGATTGCACTTTTATTACGTGGTATAGTGATTCGCTGACATACTGTGCTAACTTCTTGCTTATACAGAGATAAAGTCTCCAAGCCTCCTCTTCCCTCTCTCCAATCAACATGTTTTGAGAACACAGGGTAGCTGACCCTTGCTACTTTAGCATCCAAAGTTAGGTTGTATAAAATGGCATCTTAAACACTAGAGGCAAAGAAGGAAAAAATTCCTGTGTATTTTACTAGGATTTATGAGCATACTCTCCAAATCCAGCATGTGGCCTGAGCTGTTCCTCATTTATATTTTCTACTGGATCTCCAGAAATAGGCACAGTTGATTAAGGTGATATGAGATACAAGCACTTCAATAGAAAATAAAGCTCTTGCATGTAGTAAGGCAATATTATGGCCTTGATTCTAGCAGTAGCTTGGGACAATGTCCTGCTATAAAAGGATCAAAACTAAACCAAGCAAAGAATAAATAAATTAAAAAACCTTAATACAAAACTCTAACCACACCAAAATAGTTCACACAAGGACAAGTTCCATTTTTAGCTACCTCAGTGCAAGACAACTGATACCAACTTAGCAGCATGAACTTAACCTGACTTCTTTCCTCCCTATTTTTAAACTTCTTCACAATTCTTCCTTCAAAACACAGCAAAGTTTGGCACAATTTGGCTTTGCTTCAACACATGGACAAGCCCTCAGAGCAAAAGGATTTAACTTGTTCAGAGCAGAAGTTAACAGCAACCTCGAATTTGACTCATGTTCTTTCCCTTATCTACTTTTCTTCCCCTTTCCATCTCCAGAGACACCCAATCACTGTAGAAAATGGGATTATTTTAATTATTCTCTCAGTGCTAAACATATTTGAAAAACCTTGTCATGTATTTTTAATCTACTCACTGAATGCATAGGTCAATGACAATCTTTGTAGTGACCAAATGTGATGCAAAGACTACTAGAAAAGAGGCCCTCAAATATATCAAATACATTATTCTATTTGTAAGCAGGAACAGAATGCATAATTCCAGGAGCAGCACTTGCCAGCAAAAGTCATGTACAAGCAGGATTGACTGTTAATTTTATTCTACCTTGTCTTTTACATTGCAAAAACACTGTGTTCCAGTATTTCCTTCTAACACACACCACCACAGAAGCAGCAAAATAAAAATTCTTTGTCCATTTTTGCCATTTGGAAATTGGTGTAACCTTTAACAGAACCAGGAATTTCTTGAATAGAGAATAAACTTAGATAATAGCAGCTGAAATGGAAAAAAAATGAGAAATGTAATTCAGTTGCACAGGAGGATGAACACAGTCAAAAATCAAGGGTTTGACCATCTCTCCTCTGGAACAGAGCAGTTTACTCAGATGTGGCACAGAAGATCAAAAGAACCAGGGTGGGGAGAGTTGGTTTGGGGTCACTCCATTTTACGATTTAGATGAGTTCTTTGCCCTCTCAAAAAAAAAAAAAACCAAAAACCAAGCATGGCCAGAACTCTGGATGCATCTGGTTTTCACCACTAAAATTAGATGCCACTTCAAAGCCTCTCTCATGCCCCTTCTTTAGACTTTAGTTATGTGTTCCCAAACACTAATTTGCTCATTCTCAACGTGACCATCAAAGCAAAGGCTGAGTCCCACTCCATGGAAAGAACAAACAAAATCATAAACTAAGACATAACTTTCAACAAGCCTATTTAGTATATAAAGACTGTTCCTATAAACAAGTAAAGATTCAAGAATGTATTTCAGAAGAATGCTACACCAAATATCTGCCTCTTAACTTTTATGATACATAAAAGATTCAAGATCCAAGATTCAAAATCTGATAATCTAGTCTTCACTGTGGAAACATCCAATCCCTATATTTCACCTGATACTCAAAGAACATGGGGATATTTCATCTAAGAAATGGATTTATAGATTTTTCACACATGCTTCAAGAGAAAATATTTTAATAGATTACAGGTAAGAAGGCAAAAATTACCAAATCAATGAAGTTTTCTTCTCTGCATTAACGCTAAATTTTTGCACTGACATTTGAAGGTGAGTTTCAACTGGAGACAAACATAATGCAAGTCTAGGCCAGCCACATTCTGCTTCTATAAAGCATTTCATTCCTTAACTGGAAGGGAGAGAGGAGTGGGGGGAAAAAAAATCACATCAGCATTTTTTACCTCATGAGTGTTTTCTAGCTTAAGATTGTCTCATTTCTAATTGAAATAAATTCAGTAACTTAGTGATCCAACAACAAGTTGCCTGAATTTGGAAAAAATTTAAATAAATGCAGTTTCTTCACAAATGTTAGTAAAGATGTGGTCTGTGGCTATACTAACTCTTCTACTTCACTTAAATTTACAATGCCACAAGAGAAAACAGCACACGCAAGCACTTTTTTGTCAGTGCTATCATACCCTCGAATTACAAGCCTTTTTTCAATTAAGCTTTTTAAACATCAGCTTTGGAAACCAGGCTGGAAAACACAAGTGTGGCAACTTCACATCAGGGAATCTGAACAAAAGAGGGTGTAAAGAGACAGCAAGTTTCAAAGCAAAGTGCTGACAGATCTGTACAACACCACATGTGCTGCTGAGAGCAAAGTGTTTGTAATCCTTCATGTGTGCACACCCTTGGAAGGCATGTGCAAAATTCTACTGGATTTCATGACAGGCAGTACAACTGCAGTGGCTGCTAACGCCATTTTTTTGGTCTACTATGAGTCTATTTTTTTCAGCCATTGTGTTAATTCTCTACAACTTCCTTTTTTAATCCTCGTCAGTTACAGTTTATGTAATTAGGTGCAAATATTTAAAAACTCTTCTGAAATGCTAGGGTGAAATACCTTATCAAATAGCATATACTGCGCTGCATACTGAGATTCTGGGAAGTAACTGTTCTTCCTAAGTAAGCAGAGCATTTTTCATAAAAAGTATTGTTTTCAGTTTTCATGTTGGAGAGAGAATCTTTCAGACTGTAGAGAACATATATAGGGATCTGTAAGATACTGAGGTTTGGTAAAGACCGCAAGCCACACACCTTTAAACAGAAGTATGGCAAGTCATTAATTTATGTAGCATTTCACTATACATTTTAATAATCCAAACGCAGTCCTCTGGTAACAGTACTACATATGAAAATCTGCAGCTCTCTTGAGTATTAAAATGTAGTAGAAATGACTAATACACTGTTTGCTGTTTGAGGCAAGTTTGAGAAAATAGGTGGGTGCTTGAATTGGTAAGCTGAAATCCAAGCCTCATCCCATAATTGCCAACTACCTGGAAAGCTTCCAAGAACTAGAGTAATGTTAACAATTCTCTAGCGAAAGCCCACATTCAGTTTTCTAAAGAAAAATGAGGTTTGGAGTAGCATGGTTCAGCAGACAGCTTGTAGCAGCACTGGATGCCCCAGTCTGGCTGCTACTGCCTCTTCTTGTTGAAGACAGAGAGTGGATCACAGAATCACAGATTATCAGGGATTGAAAGGGACCTCAAGAGATCATCTAGTCCAATCCCCCTGCCAGAGCAGGAACACCTAGACGAGGTCACACAGGAACTTGTTTAGATGAGTGTTGAATGTCTCCAGAGGAGACTCCACAACCTCTCTGGACAGTTTGTTCTGTTCTGCTCACTGTGAAGAAGTTTTTACTTGCATTTCTCTGGAACCTAATGCTGCCCAAAAAAATACCTTCCTGGATGTCAGAGGAATGTTGCAGCTTCTCCCAGAGAGGTAGAGATTATGGAAGAAGCAAAAACTAACTTGTGGCAATAAAGACCTCAATCAACAGATATTCCAACAAGAACAAACTCTCTTTGCTGCTGCTGAAGCTAGACCACTCATCATCAGACTAATAAATTGCTAACTTTCATTAAACCAAGTTAATTAGATACAAGTAACTTGGTATTTTCTCACACAATGTTAAAGGTTTTCAAAATCAGAAACAAAAGAGACTTGAATTTACAAGGAAAAAATACAATTAAGACTGTGAAACTGCAAGATCACAATTGCACCAAATGGCCCAGAGTAATTCATCCCACAAAGTAAATTAGAGATAATTCTTAGTCACTCTCCGCAACACCCTGCACTAGCTTCAGTAAAAACTTCTAGCAAATACCTCAGCAACATCATAGCAACTTGAAATGTTTTCAGAGCTCACCAGACAGAAGGTTACTTCCAACATGTACTGCCTTTGTAAATGTATTACAGTATCAGAAGCCCAAGTACACTTCAGCAAGGGTCAGAAACAGAAATAAAAATTCAAAAGGCAATTTTGATTTGTGCTTCTGATCACTGTATGAAACCTGGAGACATGCTCCATTAAGAGTTTCTTTTATCCAATTTTTACATGGTTTTAAATAATTACATTTTGAAAAAAGAACTGCTGAAGGTAACTATAAGAAAAGTGAATGAAGACAAATCAAGTAGATAAATACCTACATATGTATATTTATTTTAAAATACTATGCAAAAAAATAATCTCACAGTCAAAAGTACCCCTGCTGACCAGAGATCAAATCTGGCATGGCATCCAGCCAGATCTGCAGGTTCACATGGTTTCAAGAGGCCAAGACATCTTCAATTAGCATATGCTGAAAAAAGAGCCGTGCTTTAATGCCTGAATTTCCATTCAGCTTGAAGAATACATATCCCTTGCACGTCTCTACCTCTGAAGCACTGACAACCTTGACTTGACTGTCCTGTCACTCAGTACAGCCACCTCTCCATATCAAAAGGCACCTCAGAGGATTCTGTAATCAGGGGATAAAGGGAAAAAAAACCAAAAACCCCACTGTGTTGGGTTTGGCTATTGTGGGTACTTTTTGTCTAAGTTGTAGAGAAAAGAGCACAATATGATATACATTCATTACCTACCACATGACTTACACGGAAGAGTAACAAAACACTGTCTTTCAAATAGCTACATAACTTCTATGATTTCCTGATCACTTTCTTAATGTCTCAGGAGATGACACACCTCACCACCACATCTCCTCTAGCAACTAGACATTGTTATTAAGTAAGCATTAAAAACATTAAAATATTAAAAACTCAGTAGAACTTTTAAAAGAAAGCCATGCTTACCAAGCTCTTGTATTAAGACTGTGTTATGTCATAACTGGACATCTCATTCAGCTGAGAGAGGAAAATGATCTTGCAAACTTCAGCACAGTAAATACATTATCATCTGGGTAATGCTTCTAAGTATTTCTTTTAACAATCTAACAGAACAAAGCACCCAAATGTGCTGGCGCATCTGCTTGTGATTCAGTTTTAAATTGTGGTACCAATTCAGATACACCCAGTATTGCAGGCTTCCCCTCACAACAGATTCTATTTTGCAAGAAATGAGGGTAGACAATGAAATTTATAAAAATAATTGTTTTATAAATGAGCAGTCACCACTAACACTTCAATCATTGGCCTCCTTTAAAGCCACTGTAAAGATTTAATTGAATAATCTTGGTGGTCCACTGCTAGAGACATGCAAATTGGTGCACCAGACCCAAGAGGATAATTAATTGAAGCATACACTGTGTGTGGGTTTCCATTCATCTCAGACAAAAAAGTAGAAACTCTATGAAAAATATTCATTGCTTATGACATAAAGTTCAAGTACAGAGACACACAGGGACTAAAGTGTGCTGGGGAACTGGAACGCTGAACATAGCAGCTGTCATCTCCAAGGTCTGAGGGCACAGCTCAGTCCTGCACAGATCCCTTGCTTCTTTGAGTCCTTTCAGGTTCAGTTGCAGGAACTGATAATTTCAGCAAAACAATAATGTTGCCTTAGAAGAACAGCAGCAAGTTGTTTCAAAAGGCTCTGAAACACTGAAACATTAGCAACAAATAAGATTGGTTTGGGATTTGCTTGAAAGCAACAAATGGAACAGAAATAGGCAGGATATTCTCTGCACACATCCTTTAAAAGTGTACATTGTTTTCTTGTGGCATCTATACTCAATGTTCATGTCTGCACTTTTATGTTTGTCTGGTCACATTTCAGATTAAAGATCCTGAAGAAGACATGCTGTATTTTAATCTAGAGATGTGAATGTTATTCAGGCTCATGAGAGACCTGGAGAACTGACCTGACTGCAAAGAGGCCATATTTCCTCTTTTCTCTGGCTTTAAATTCATCCTTCTCTGCTATTCCTCCTCTTGTTAGCTTTAGGTAGTTCTAAAACTCAGGGAGGCTTCAGCACTTCTGAAAAGCAAACATTGCTATTCAGAAAAAATACCATAATGATTATTAGCCACAAAAAAGATACTGAAGTGTTTCTAAGTATCACACTTTAACATATTAATTCCTCTCACACCTTCCTCTCAAACATCATCACGTGTCATTATGAGGGAGAGAACACCAGCCAGATGGACCCACCGTCTGATTTACCACAAAGACTCTTGTGCTCCTACAGCAAGTTTAACTATGATTGCCAAACTCTGTCTACATATAACTGTTGGTTAAGACTACTTGCCAGTAATTAGCAAAACAAGCCCTGTACAGAGCTGAATCTATCTTCCATGATGCTTAAGCTATTAGTTTACAAAATCAATTCCTTGCTTTCGTGCATATGATTAATTAAAACAAAAAAAAACCAAACAATGGAAGCCCACAGTCCTAGGTAATAAGAAAAGCGTGGAGAAATGTGAGGTAGAAAAAGGCAGAGTCAAATCATAGCTGCAAACTGGGGGCTGGTGCCCATCCTTTGTGATCAAGCACTAGCTGGAAGGGTGAGAGCATTCAGAGGCAGTGGTATAAAGGAAAATGTACAAAGTCAGGTAAGAAGTGATTAGTGAAATCCATACCCAACAATGCAAAAAAATCAAACCCTCTTTTAAAGATACTTTTGGTTTGCTTTATTCATCAACTGCTAAGTTCAACATATCACACCATCACAACTGGCAGGTATTGGAACATCTTTCTATTATCTCAGAATGCACACAGAAAAAGTTAGTACCATTATGGTTGTCTGGTATCTAAGATTCCTGCCTGTGTAAAATCTTCTGTATTATTCAGATATTTTTCCCTAAACAATTTTTAAAATGTCAGCTTAGTGAAAAAAAAAAAACAACCTCTTAAAAACATATTTCTATTTAAAGATTACACATAGTAAAAATTATTATAAAATTCACACCTACAAAGAGTAAAAAAAAGCAATATAACCTGAACATAAAATTAAGTACCACTCCCCTAATGCACTGGCATAGCTACTTTCCCTCCATAACAATGCCAAATTTTTTGTATGAAATAAGTGAAAACACAATTCAGACAGAATGCAGACGTACAACAATGTAATAACTTCAGCAACACTTACTGAGGACTAGGTAAGGAAGTGGAGCAGATGAAGAGTAACTGCAACAGATTCTCCCTATAAATTAAAACAATTTGTCCTCCTTTAAATAAAAATAAAACACAAGGTTATTTTTCTCTCAGAAAATGGCTGGACTACTCTGAAAAATAGATTCACTTTTCAGAATGTGTTTTAATGCATAAAATCAGCTATCTGAAAAGGTGATTTGCCATAACAAGTATCATAAGGACTATGTCATGTAGGTAGTAGGCTGTGTCATTATTCACCAGATAAAATTCTAGCATCCCATCGAATCAAGAGTTTATATTTACTACCCAGTGCCTATCTGCAGATTTTCCATTTCTTTGGTTCTGGTTGGAACTACATAATCAAACCACTGGCTCAAGAAGTTTGGAAATATCCATTTGACTAAAGTATTTCTTGGCTGCCTCCCCTTGTACATTCACATCTTCGGTTTCAACACCTACACATACTGTTCTGCATTTCCTATTTCTTTCATAAATGCAATGGAACAGCTACAGTCAGCACATTTGACAGCTATGCAGGAAACATACATGGCAAAAAATATTATAATCTAGCTTCTTAGTTTTATGTCTGGACCCCTGGATACAACTGTATCCACATCCCACAATACAACTGAAATAACAATTTTTATTTAAAACTATTGCTGAGCCAGCAACATGTACCAGTTCAGAAAATGGCATACAGAAAGTTGTCTCTTCCAATTACAGCCAGTGGTTAAATGAACCAGCAGAAAGAAACCAAAACTAAAGGACAGTTTCTCCTCTTGAACAAACAGGATGCCTCTGATGACTTTGCCAGCATTTTTGGACGTTTAATTTATACCTTGGTGAGTGCCAAAAGCGGGGAGCTGTCTTCTTTCACAGGTGGTTCTTCAAGCTGTTGAGAGACACTGCTGGAGTTGTGATGTGCCATTCAAAGCCTACACACAAGCCCTCTTTGTCCAACTCTGTAAGCTCCTCTCTCACATACTGAATAACAAATCACTAAGAGCATCAATGACAAGTTCTTGAGCTGTAATCCCAACAGGTAGGATTTTCTGATTTGAAGCCTGCAGGATCACACACATGGCTATGAAATTGATATAATCCAGAGGGACAACTTAAACACAGGAGTATTTTGATACTGTGTAGAAAACACAGCCTCAACCTGCAGCTGGGACAGAAGCAGAAGGGGCTTCAGTGCCACAGGAAGGCAACTAAATGTGTGGCTGTTGAATTGGAAATGTGTGTACGCAGCCCATCCAAACAACTGAGACTGACGCCATCTTTGGAAGTGAGCTCTGTGTGCACCTCCTGGTTAAAGCCAGGACCTGGGACCACACTATTTAGAACTGGCTTTGATAAAAAGGTTGGCTGCTCTAGAATGACAAGCCCTTTCTACCCTATGCTCCTGGGCAGCAGCGCTCAAGCAGTCACATAGTGATCTACTCTAGGTAATAGAAAATTCATCATTTGTCAGGGCAAGAACCATCCCACAGGCTCAGAGCACAGTGAGGGGAGAGAAGCTGCCTTTCGGACAACAGTTGGCTATTGCCTTGATGTAACTACACTCTCATGCTGAAAAAAGTTATGCTTTGAATATCAAACCAGTTCATCCATACTAGATATTTCTAAGATTGTAACTACATGGTACCAAAAAATAATAATTTCATAAAGAAACACTTTATCTAAAAATGACAAATCATTTCTGTCAGAGCAAGAGGTCAGGGACAAAGGCACACTTGCATGGCAGAAGTCACTCTCAATGTCAAAGTAATTTCAATGGAATTTTTGAATGACAAAAAAAATTCAACACCACCCTCTGTACTGGGTGGGAACACTCTTTTATCACCTTCTTTAGGAACTTGTTTAAGTTTTTTCTTATACTGAAACTGGCTTTAGAAATCCTGCCCAAAAGGTTAAATTAACTGCAGTTTACCATATGGAGTATTACTCATTTCTCCTTTTACCACTAAAAAACATGAACATAAGGAAGGGATTTCCAAGGCAGTGAATTTTCACACAAAACCCAGAAGTGAAAACTCCTTTCTGGATTACGCATTCCATCAGAAAAGCAGATTTTAGACTACATTTCAAGAATATTAAAAAAAAAAAAAAACAAACCCAAAGTTGTTCCAGTATCTCTCACCTTACACAACATTTGCAGAATCAAATTTATAGATACTCAACATATTTAAAAGTAACTGTGTTGTGCAGAATTTTTAAAGATCTCCAGTTATTCAATACAGTTCTACATGCAACGCAACTTATGACATCAAATTGCTTCAGGATTATTTTCTTCTGCTATCCACATTTTCCTAACATTCTTTATGGATATCCAGTATTTGTATGGGTGTACCCCCTCTCTGAGCTACGAAGTGTAAGTCTTGAAATATATTTATGACTAGCAAGTTTATAGTAGCAGAACACTATGTCACTAATAAAAAGAAAAACTATACTCTAGATGTTGCCCTATAAAGACCCCTGTTGCTCCCTCCTGGCAGAAAAAAGCACTGCTCACTTCTCTGTTTGCTTGCTTTAAACCCAGATTCATGGTGTCTACTAAAGATTCGGATACAGATATATCACAGATATATCACAGAACAGGTACCACAGACCAGCACTAACTCATTATCAGCCTTTTATAGAATCATAGAATGGTNTCGGGTACAGTGTATATCACAGAACAGGTACCACAGACCAGCACTAACTCATTATCAGCCTTTTATAGAATCATAGAATGGTTTGGGTTGGAAGGGGCCTTAAAGATCATCTAGTTCCAACCCCCCTGCCATGGGCAGGGACACCTCCCACTAGACCAGGTTGCTCAGTGCCTCATCCAGCCTGGCCTTAAACACTTCCAGGGAAGAGGCATCCACAAACTCTCTAGGCAACCTATTCAACACAATCATGAAATCTTTAAAAGAGGCTATGTTCTAGAGCTTTATGCACAATAATGCTGCTGCTTAATGATAGACATTCCAATAAAAGAGTTATTTGAAAGCACAGCTTTTGAAAGCCTTTCTTCATCATAATGCCACTAGAGTAACTCTTCCATAGAGCATGAATGCAGAAGTTAGGGCATGTTACTGCCTTAGGTTGGGAAGTTTCCAGATATTCGTTAACTGCAGGATGTACTAACACTCCATTTGCTCCTTTTCTCTGGCT
>VZTY01029293.1:0-26677 GCA_013400935.1 Turnix velox
GGGGTGGTCAGCAGGGATAGGGTTCCACTCGGTTCTTGTGAGGCCCCATCNGATTCTGTGATGATGCGACAGGAAGCAGCCCTGTGGAAAAGGACTTGGGGGTACCAATAGATGAAATGCTGGACCCAAGTCAACAGTGTACATTCACAGCCCAGGCAGCCAACCATATCTTGGGCTGCATCAGAAGAGCCGTGGCCAGCCAGTCAAGAGGGACGATTCAGCCTCTTTGCTCACATGAGATCCCACCTGGGGTACTGCATCCAGCTGTGTAGCCCTCAGCACAAGAAGGGCATGGACCTGCTGGAGAGGGTCTATGAGGATGATCAGGAGCTGGAGCACCTCTCCTACAAAGACACACTGAGAGGTGTGGCTGTTTAGCCTGGAGAGGATGATCTCAACAGCCTACCCAGTACCTGAAGGGGGCCTATGAGAACGCTAGGGAGGGACTGACTGTCATGTAGCAATAGGACAAGGGGCAATGGTTTAGCTTGGACACTAAGAAGAAGCTCTTCAAACCATGAGGTTTGTGAGGCACTGGAACAGGCTGACCACAGAGGTGGTGGAGGTCCCATCCCTCAAGACATTCAAGGCCAGGCTTGATGATGCTTTAAGCAAACTGATTTATTGCAAGATGTTCTTGCCATCTGCAAGAGAGGATGGATTAGATGACCTTTGAAGGTCCCTTCCAACTCGGAGCCTGTGAACCTTCCCAAGTGAGAAGTCCAGATTCCTTTACTTTTCATGCATCCTGTAAAAGCAGTGCCAATTCAGGCTTTACAAAATCACTTTCACACTCTCAGAAATCCTGCCTCAACATCCACTTTAAATCATCACCAGGTTCACCTGTCCTAGAGTTCTAATTAAAAAGACTGTTACCTCACATTGCCAGAGAGGGTTTTAGAAAGACTCAATCTTCTAAAACAGCATGTAGCATTTTAAAAGCCTGCTTGCTTATAAGAACAACTAGACTGAGAAGTGCTAGTTAGACTTGCATGAACTGCAAGTAAAGTAGTAGTTCAACAACACTGAGAAACTACATGGGAAATATGAAAAAGTTATCTAACCCAAGCTACAAAGATTCCTGTCCTATCTTCAGAGAACAACAGAAACAACTGGATTTCAGAAATAGCTACTCTCTATCTCCCTGCATAACCTCCCTCCCAGAAAGAGTAAGAAACTAAACATCAATAAATGCTTCACCCTTTCCTTGTTACAGAAGTATGCACAATATAAGCATTTTTTCTAAATAGATTCTGCTCCAAATGAGGAGACTAACTGTTCTACTTCATTTACTGTGGTGTATTTAAGTCTCTAATTTTTGTTTTTAAAGATTGCAAACTGGCTGAAGGAATGCAATCAGCTGAATGCAAATACTTGCAGAGCAGTAGCACACACTTTAACAGAATGGCACACTGGATTGAACATGTAATTACAAGCTCGACCATAATAGACTAAACAAGTACTATTCAAGCTACTCATGCTTCATTTTCAAAGCTAGACCCCTGAAGCCAGAAGTACATTCACAAAGGAGAACTAATTTCTCCAAACAGTAAAAAACATAAATGCAAATTTAAGCTAGCTTACAAATCCTCAATATTCAGAGTCAGAGTACCTTTAGTCAGGCCGATTTTCTCAGTCTCAAAATTTTCAGCTCAGGCACAGAAAAAATCCCCAAACAGTACTTTCCAGTGCTTATACTTCTCAATAGACAACTATAACAAGTGTATCACTAATAATTATTCCATTTCATCTGCATCACTAAAAGCACATTTCATTTTTGAGCATAAGTCAGACTTCCTTAGAAAGTTCCTTTCCTGAAAAAAATTCCAAATCTCTTATCTCTGTTCTCTCACAGATGTCTGCCAGAGAACACTCATTGCTTCAGGAGACAATTGTCTGTATTTTGGTTCTTCCTATAAAGAAATACACTTAAGAGCCAAACCACCTGCAGCTACAGCTCTTACTAAAGCCTTCTGCAAAACGGGTACAATTTTCATATAGTACTTTTCTCTAGCACAAGCTAGAATTTGCAGTAGTATACCAATACAGAAGACCTTGTCAAGTCCACTTTCTATAAATTTTACTTTGTGTTCAAAACTGATTTCTATACTAAATAATTCAGATGTAAATATTTTATGAGAGAACTAGGGCTCCATAATAAGTCTGGGAAAGGTTTTATCACCCCAGTAAACCAAAATACCATTGAAACTAGATTCCCAAGACAAGACTTCTGATATGCCAGAGTCAGTTCTCAGAGGAAAAAATTAAACCTAAAAAAAGGTTTTCTGAGTAAGGAAGGCTCTACAAACATGAAGTGATCAAATCTAAAGACTAGGAGGGCCAGTTTTTCATAAATTTATTGTCTCGGCCACATAAACTGCAATAGGCAATTCCAGGTCCACTAGTAATCCCACATGTATAAAACCACAGACATTTCAGTTGGAGCACAGTTATGAAGACCATTAGCTCCACCATCATCCTTGTTGGATGGCAAATATCCTCACCTCAAGCAGCAAGATCCGGGGTCAGCCACTGCACAGCAAATCCTCCTGGAAGCCTTTTCTAAGCATACAAAGGACAAGGAGGTGACTGGAAACAGACAGCACAGTTTCAATGAAGTTAAGACTTCATCAAATCAGCCTGACTATTTTTTGAGGAAGAGAGTCTGAACAGACAAAGGAAGAGCAGTAGATGTTGTTTAATGTGGTTTTAGCAATGCCTTTCACTTGGTCTCCTGTGGTATCCTTGGTTATTTTGATGAGATACAGATTGAACAAGTAGACAATACCACCACACTCATGCCTTCTGATCATGGGTACAAAATTCAGCAGCAGGCAGTACAATTTCTATGCAGATAATTCTAAACTTCACTAGGCCTAAACATCACCTTGAATGATCTGATCTAACCACACCCCCTGCAGCTGAAGTATGGAGGGGAGAGATACCACAAAGTTCATTACTGAACTCCTGCAGCAAACCCATTTTGTTAAATATATTACACATTTAGCCTGTGAAGAATCAAAAGAAGAGAGCCCCTGATGTGCAATCAAGACTCAACAGTAGAAAGGTCTCAAAACAGAGTTTGTGCATAAAAACAATAAAGCCTAAAGAAAAAAGCCAGTGCAAAAAACCCTACTCTTGACTATCTTCATAGCCAACAGAGGCAAGTAAGCATCATGAAAGGGCATTAAAAAAACGAGTTTTCACCTGAAGTCTCTTATCAAGAGAGCTAAAACTGAACAGATATAATTCCTTCAGTTCCCCCTCTCCTCTGTTTGCATTAATCTCCACAGCCTAGTATAAGATTTTAAGCACCAGAAGTAACAGAAGTCATGGCATCATTTGCTGGATGGAGGCCAGAATCTCATATATTCACTCAAGCTTGTATCTCTGGAGACACTGTTTGTTCCTACCATAATTGAGTTATGTTCTGCACAATGAGAAGGTGAATCAATTATGTTCACCACCAAGCAGAAAAGCTTAAGTATTCTCTCAAGAGCTCGAGATCTGTTCAATGACATCTCCAAAATATTTTTAATTTTAAATAAAGGGCAAAAAAAAAGTAACACTTTGATCAAATGTCTTCTCTTCCTGGAAATTCCTCAGCTCACAAACCAGTGACGCATATTCAAGTTTATCTAACATGTATGAACCACAGCTCACCGAAGAGAACGTGCTTACTCATGCTGTCCAAAATAAGCTAAATCCTAGATAGGTCCTTATAAAGATTAAGTAACACCTTAAGGGCAGTGTAAACTGTTTGAAAGAATACACAGAGTTTTTCTAAGTAAAAAGCAAACGGTAACTACTTGGAAGGAAACAGATACCATAATCTCCTCCATTACTGATTTAACTTCGATTTCTGACAAGGATACTATTCACAGAATTGAAAGTCATTAAAATTAAGTATCTGAACAGGATTATCTAGAGCAATCAAGTCACATGTAGTGCTTTCTAAGAGAATGCAAAGTTAGCTGTCTAGATTCTACAGTTGAATCTTTTGCTATAAAAATATGCACAGGATATAGGTTTTAAGGTAGAAAATAAGAAAATTAGAGCACTTCAGGAGATGCAGCCATAGATAAAGCCATGGTGAACTTCAACATATGGGACTATTTTAAGTTCCTTACTTCAATAAAACAGTGTTGGATAAGAGAGGACCAACAACAGTCATGTGCTGGAGAATGAGTCCTGCAGTTCAAATTATTGCTGCAAAAACAGCAGAATCCTTAGGCAACATTTGCAAATGTTCCACAAAGTTATTTCAAATTTCTCTGGGATACTTGCTCTTCAGCTCTGAAACAGTTAATTTCTTTTAAAGGAAGAGTATCATAGTCTATAAAGAAGTGAATCCACTAACATAGAAATTCTTGCTTAAACCAGCTAGAAAGAAATTTTGCACCAACACACACTTACTAAATTGGATGAGAAAATACATTTCCATGCAGAAATGCTAATGAGTCTTAACTTTTAATTCACAGAAGGCGTAACTTCTAATTCAGCAATACAAACATTAATAACCTGGAAAGAGAGAGATTTTGAAATCTGAGTTTCCTTTTTCATTATTAAATAGCACAAATATAGGCCAGGGTAAAAGCCCCACCACTGGTCAGAACTTCTTACAACTCTAAAGGCTGTTCATAGCTAGATCTGTTTAATTCAGTATCCTATTTTTCCCTCAGTTCCACACATAAAAATGGTATTCATCTTGCTTTTTATTCTTGGAAGAGCCTCAAACAGTCTGCCTTGTTCTTTCTGCACTATATTCAGCCAAATTCCATAAATGCACCAGGCTTATTTGTGAGAAGTCTATTTTAAAATCCAAAGTATCATACCCATTTGCTTTTGCTGCGCAGGTCTCCTATGTAGTCTTTGATTAAAACAACTTCCCTCCAGCTCCCATACTTTTTATGCAGGTTCTACACAGCAAACTTGCTCCCTCCTTCATCTGGCCATAGTCATCACTCATCCCCCAATTAGTTTCCTCCCTTTTAACAAGATCTTCTATGAAAATGACAAATTTATAATCCAGTTGGAAACAATTTCTGAGCCCAAACCTGTACAGTAACCTCAAGTATGCATCTGCCCTGCCACACCAGTAAAAAACAGTAACATTTTAAGTACCAAACTAATCCAGCAGAAACAAGACAGTAAAATTTATTTCACTTTATCCCATCTTCAAATAAAAATTCAAGAGCCTTGATGCAGGAAGATTTACAGCAAAACATGTTAACTGCAACTATACCTGTAACTTTCCAAAAATCATTCGCCTTTTAGATTATTGCATCCTTCTAGGAGGGCATCCAGGCACCACTCTCACCCTGAGACCACAATTATTAAGGGCAAACAAGGACTGAACACCCCTACTCATCTTTCCTGCAAGCAAGTTTTTAAGGCAAGAGGTGATCCTTGCTGAGAAATCTCAAGTCCCAAATCCTGTCCAACTTCCACAGGTAAGCACCACAAAGTTCAGGCACTACATTCATAGCACTACAGACTACTACTCATACTGCATGAAGTCTTCAAGATAGACAAAAGAAAAAAGAGCAAAAGGAGAGCCTGCTTCCTACTAATTAAAGAAATACACAAATTTAATGCTAATTGTGATAAAGCACCTAGGTAACCTCAGTTCAAAAACGACTAGAAAGGCACAGAGGTCTCACAAAACAAAGCAGACTTGGCTCACAAGAACAAGGAAGATCCACTGCTCTATGAAGACTTCATTTGCTTTTCCAGTCATGTCTTCTTGCAGCACACCACTTTCTACATTTATATACAGTCTCTGCAAGGGTAGATTGCTCCAACCAGTGTCTGGAACATCCAGGTTAAAAAGAAACCAGCTTCCAGAAGAAGGAAGCACTCAGTTCTTGAGTGGTTTGAAAGGAAAGAGGGAGAGAACATTCTGCATGATGATACATAAATCCTGATGCTGTCAAGTGCTTGACTCACCACAAAACACAGGACAAAAAAAAATATATAAAGGAGCAAGAACAGAAAGTGAAATTGAGTCTGAAAAGTACTCCCAGCTTTGATAAACTAGTCCAATGGCACACATCTGGCCTTGCACTGCCTCATGCCCTAAGTTAAGGACATTCTCTTCTGTACTGGCCTTAGAGAGCTATGCCTTCACCTTTATTTATAAAGGAAATAATGCTTTGGTATCTGCAGTCATGTTTACACCACCAAACCTATTACCCTCCACAGATAGTAGAGCTAGATAAAAAAGTTAAACTCGACAAGTAATAGTAAAAGACAGAAAAAGTATTACCTTCTATAGAAGTTTTTATTAAATTGTCCTCCTCTAAGGAAGAGGGCTCTAGTTATCCTCTGATGTCCAGTGTATCCCAAGTCCCTCTTTATCTGAATAACTTACTCATAAAAGGCCACATCGTCATCATGTGTACTTGGTTACCTCTAGAAGGTCAGAATAATGAAAAAAGAAGCAGAGCAGAGCAGAAGGCAACTATGAAATGCATATCCCTGATCTAGCGACAGCATCTAGAAGCAAGCGGTCTAAGGAAGGTAGGTCCAAACAAAGCCCTAAAGGAGGAATTTGGAAACACTGACCAGGCTTGCAAGGATGGCCTTAGGAAAGCAAAAGCTCAACTGCAATGGGGTTACCAGGGACATCAAGGACAACAAATACAGCACTAGTGCTATTTAGCTCACAAAAGACTGACACAGGAGTATGTGTGCCTATGGCTGAACAGAGCAGATGATTCAGTGGTAGCACAAAAAGATAAGGCTGAGGCAGCCTATACATTAATGTCTTTGCTTCAGTCTTTTGTGTGGAGGTATCCAACTACCATGTCCTCCTCTGAAGACAGTCTTTTCTTCAAGAACAGTCTGCTAATTCCTACCTGATAATCAAGCTTCATTTAATAGGGTAAACATCATTTCACTGATGACAGAATAAGATAAAATTTGTTTCTTCTCCGATAAAAAGAACAACTTGAAAACCATGTTTTTAAACTGGAAAGATCTTAAAACATCAAAAAGTAGCACAGCACAGAGAGGATGTTAGCATCTACCAGAGGATATAACCTGCTCAAGCTAATGCCTACTTTTCTTTTGCACAGCTCATTTGTCTCAAGGCTAATTCTAAAAATCTCATTACAAGTAGCAGCTCAGAAACTCTGAGAAAGACATGGACCTAACAAACATGCAATTCCAGAGTCAAATCACATTTATTTTGCTTAACATTTCAGTTCAATTCACCGTTCGTAGAAGGCTGAAACAACATTGTGTTAGATGGAACAAAGACACAGATTTTTTGATTGTATTCTAACCCAATCATTTAGGTTTAGATCAAATCTTCTGCAACCTCAGTTTTGACAGCATCTCAGGTTAACCCCCACCAATTCTGTAAATACCTGAATTACCTGAAGTGTTCCATTCTACAAGTCATCCTCATTTAAAGAGAAGGGTTCAGAACCTGCACTATCTGCACCACTACTGAGAGGACCCATAGAACATTTCTTTTCCTCTACTATACATAGAAACCTCAACCAATACTGTCTTAGGACCTTTTTGTCTTTGCAGATGAGCAAGGATAAAGGGATAATGTAACACATCCCATTTTATTTTCTTCCCCTTTTTTCCTCTGGTAGTCTTCATGCTTAAACGTTTTTCCTTCTTCACAATCTTAGCATAAGAATCCTAGCATAAGAAAAAACAGGTAACAACCAGCAGTTCACATTGTGATAGTCTGAAGGCAAGTTTCAGGGAGGGCAACGAAGTTCTGGAACAACACTTTAAACAAGCTAACTCAGCTTCTTTCAGAACAATGTATATAAAATCCTCCTATTAAAATCACTGCCCAAGCCACCCTGTTGCCTAGTTAACCAAGCAGGCTGTTCTTTTACCTTTTATGTTCTCCATGCTTCTAAGACAATACAAAGTACAGAATATATGCAACAGGACTCATAAGTAACCCAATATATTTCCCACTACCATGCAGACAGAAAGAGAAAATCCTTCTTAAATTTCTCAGGATGCATCTGCACTGCATTTGAGCAGGAACCCCTGTTTAGAGCAACCAACAACCAATTTTAAATTCGTGTTGTAAATATACATTTGACAGCAAACACTTTGTACTTTGGAAATCAAGAGCCATCAAAACAAGAGGCTTCTAGTCCATTCCTAAAAAATCCCTGTGCCATAAATACTACCCAAACGACGAGACCAACTATGGAACTCCAAAAGATAGAACAGAGATTACTTCTCATCCCACAGAAGAATTTTCCATCTGCGACTCCACTTTCTTTTTCAGCAATGAAGGCCAGAACAATCTTTTTCTCAAAGAGTCTCCCAGGAAAAAAAAACATCACAAAACAAAAGGAATTCCTCCAAACATTTTGGCTATGTGCACAGTGAAGGCATAACATGAAAACAAACAAGCAGCAATACAAAATGTTTAGTTTTAATCAACCTCCTAATATCATACCAATTTCTCCTGCCTTTGAGTCTTTTCTACTGACCTCTGGATCTGGAGGACACCAGTAGATATGTCAACATGATGCTACCATTACTAAGCAAGTTACCCTAAAGCAATTTTCTAATCTGCACCAAGTGCTACTTTGGAGAAGAGCAGAATGGATTGTTTTGTTTATGCCTGGAGCTTAAGTCTAAAAGTTATGCAAGTTAGGGCATCCAGGCTTAACCTTCCATTTTTGTGTTCAGAAGTGCAGCTGTCTGTCTTAGAAATTCCTCAACACCACTAGTTCATTTTTTATTGTCATTTAAGAATTCTGAAAATGTTATCTTTAGATGCAATTCATCATGCAATACTCTATAGTAAGAATGCCTTCTATAAAGTTAAACATATTTCAAAATACTAATTACACAACTAGTAAACCTCCCACACAAGGTGACAAGCCAGCAGCTGGAAGGAGGAGAAACAGAAGACCTATCTTCTCCTTGAAGAGTTTCTTTCTTAAAATCAGTATGGTGAGTAGAACAAACTTGCCCTCCTGGTGTAGTTCCCTTTGCTCGATGGAGAAGTTCTGTGTGCGCAGCTTTTCTACACTTTTACTGACCCCTATACAATAAAACCTAGCTGACAAAAAAGTCTCACAAGACACTATGAATTTCGTTTTGTCTCTTTGTATCCTTGCAAGAGCTAGTCACTGATCTGTCTACAATTTGCTTTTTTCCAGCATCCAGACACTAGACTCCAAGCTCCTTGAACTGGAGTAATTTTAGAGGTTTTTTTTATTTAGTAGTGTTAATGAAATCACTTTATTGTACTTAATATTAAATAACTATGTATTTATGTATATGTACTCTATGTATTACTAACTCTATGCTGAAATACACGGATTGGATGCAGCAGGACACATTTGAGGACACTCACAGAAAAACAGTATCATGTAAACATTTGTAATAATTTCCTAGAGGGTTTAAGTTAGAAGCCTGTAAAAATTCAACAACTACTGGACACAGGCAAACTTCTCATTTAAGACACTTCAAAACCAGGATTTTTTACCTATTTTGAAAATCATGTCATGTAAGTGCCATCTGATTTTACAGAACCTGATAGCAGATTCTAATAACAAAATGCAAATGCACAAAAAGTAACAGACATACAAATCCTTGTTTACCTATGCAAAATTAATCCACAGGTGCAGGTAACGCTACTGACACTCCAGTTGTTTTAAAACTTCTCCTGTCTGCTGTACACTATCCAACTGACCCCTCCCCCCAATACATGGTTTTCAGACAATGTCTTCCAGGCATTAGAATGGAAGAACTTGCCTGTGGAAGGTAGCACTAGAAGTGGCATGCCCTAGAAAGGGGCACCAGACTCATTCAAACATGAGACCAAACTGCACCAAGTGCAACAACATGCACCACTTCTAGGCAACTCTGGAGCAAGGTCTCATTATTGCAGCTGAAGAAGATCTAAAAACACAGTAAAAACCAGCACTGTAAGTACCATCTCAGACAAGGTATCCCTACCTCTACCAACTCAAAGTAGTAACAAACAGTAACAAGATTCATAAAGTCACAGACCACACCTGTTTTACCTGACCATGCCCAGCTGCCTAGCAAGCACAAGATTAAGTGTACTCTTTTTAACAAATATCCAGAAGAGTAGAGCAAAAAGCCCCAATCCAGGCCTTAGGAAAGCAACTGTTTCAAGAAGCTTTCCAGAAGAAATCAACTGAACACTACCTTCAGGAGACAAATCCCCTAAGAGAAAACAGATTTCATTCTCATCAAGCCCAGCTCACTAGCACCAAGGGCCGGATTTCCCCAAAGGTGAGCAGTGACAGATTCCACAGTCTCTAAGAGCAGTCATTCAGAACAGCTCACAAAAACTATTTAGTAACAATTAAAAACCAAAACAAATCAAGAACTTTCCCTTGCTGTAAGCCAAACTGTATTATTTAAAAAGGATGAACTGTTCCATTATTTAATTCTGAATGTTCAATTTTTAGCAGTCAATATAGCAATTAAGATAGCAGAGCACCCTGCACATACATACATTTAAATCCAGAAAACTCTGCTCTCCACACCCCCTCCCGTCTGCCCCTGGGCTCACTACAAGAGCAATGCCCTTGCCTACAACGGCATTTTTTTCTCCTGCAGTAGAATATACACACAGCCAAAAAAAAAAAAATCTGTGGTAAGACTCCAACAATCACAAACGTTTAATCTCAGTAATCTAGGCAATTACTTCTGAGCTTGAAAGCAACACTCTGAAGTCTGAAAAAGGTTTAAAGTATACATAAATAAGTGTAACATACTTGATCAGCAGTATTTACCTATGCTGTTGTGGAGCTCAAAAAAAATAAACACTGAAGATGTTAAAAAACCCTCCAACTTACTACCTTTCCGTTTTATAAGGGACATGAAAAATTTTCTGTCTTGCAACACCCTCCCCACATTCTCCATTCTTTATCTTAAAGATCCCAAATCTATATTTTTTCAGGCAGACATGAAAGGAAAAGCTGACTCCTTCAAGCAACAACTTGATTCCTCACCAACTACAATTCTAGAAAAGCACTCCAATGATTTCTTGCAACACCAGATTAGAAGATAACAGAGATTTTATTACAACAAGGGATTTGCAGCCACTGAAGTCTTAGATTATTTAGCCTAGCAACTTGTTAATGCAATCCATGAGTTACAACACCAGGGCCACAGGCACCTGTGTTAACACTCACAACCTGGATGCAGCACTGGACAGAAGTCACTTAAAATGGAAGAATGCTTCACTCTTCAGACAATCAAGTAGCAACACAGCATAGCCCCCAGCCCATTTATTGGAAGGTCTCCTTGGAAGCTAGGGGAATGCTGTTGCTTGCAGCACTGCCCATTTGCACATTGCAGAAATCAAAAGGCTGCTGCTCATATGACTTCCTATCATATCAGAGTCACATCACTGGAAGAGGAAGAGAAAAAGAAATGAACCTCTCAAGAATTTTCTATCCCAACTTTTAAGACAGAACTCCCAACAGAAAACAGAACGACAAAAAGCCCAGAGGTTTTGGAATGTGCTACAGTAAACCCAGACAGGAGGAGCCTGGAGAGAGCTTGGGGCAGCAGGAGCAGTGACACAACAGTCAGCTGCAGTGAACATGACACAAGGACCCTGTCATGCAAACATTAATTGCAAAGGGCAAGTAAGTCGAGGACTAATAGGCTTCCACTACACATTTTCCCCTCTTAGGTACAGCAAAGAGGTTACTTTTCTGTCACCATTCCTCTGATTTGCAAAAATCCTCGTACTAGATGCAGAAAGATGTATCATAGATACATCGTGTGAAAAGCTTCAGTACAGAATGAACTTTGAACTTGAGCACTCTTGAAACAAAAGGATTTCAGAATTTATATTTGCAGCAAAGTTGAACAGTACATATAGCCTAGAGAGACTATCCTCTCATCACACTAGTGCTTTACCAATGTCATCTTCAATCTACCTTGCTTGCGGCTGACACTGCTTTGTCAAATCATGTTTTCTCTTTCATAGACAGCCATCAAAAAACACTATATTGCATCTTTTTTTTCCCCCTACTATTCAACTGCTGAATAAATAACATTACCTCTTATTTTGAGGAATGCTTACTGATAGGGATGGAATGACAAAACAATTCACTATTCCCCCCCTAGTTGTCATATCAGAGCCACAGAAAAAGTGTGTACAGTGAAACAATATTGCTCACAATTTTCAGCAGTATGGAGGGAAAGGGACCAGGCACAAGAAATTTTGATATCTTGCCCAAAGCTTCCTTAAATAATTTCCCAAGACACTTAAGCAAAAGTTAAACAGTTAAAAATATAAAAAACACATGGTGCATCCACTGCAGTTATCTACATAGTTTTTCCCCACTACAAAATGAAAATCAAAAGAAGGAAACAGCCCTGTTGTATCAAGTAAGATGATACAGTTATGTCAATACCAGATAAAATTTAAGAATCCTAGGAGTTAAGAGTTCCAGCTAAATCACTTGAATTATTTTTATTATAAAATGCAAGCACTGAAGATCAGTGAGTATGTGCCTGTAATTCTGTACTTTCCAACACTGAAGTTTGGAAGTAGAGATATTAAAACATTTTCAAGAAAGGTGCTACACAACTATGACAACAGAATTGAAATTTGCAAGGAAACTGAAGAAATGACAGAAACCTGACAGATGACAGAACATAACAAACATAACCTCCATCTGACTGCCCTGATTTGCACCAACTGCTATTGCTTTGCACATTATGCTCTTGCAAAGGACAGTGCAACATTGACATTAAATGTAAAAGTATGGTAGATAGACAGCCTTTAATGATAACTGTTAACAGTTGACTAAGTTAAACAGGACCAGGGGGAAATTCCAAAGCCTAATTTTATCCTCTTAAGTATCTAGATATATAGACACATTTGCAGAAATATTTTCCATTCACATGATGGCAACAGCATTAATTACTATCTTACAACATTCTGCTAAACACACACACTGACAAGCTTAATCTTACAAAGGCATATGTTTCAACAGAGCAATTCCTACACCACTGATGGCAGGAAAAGGAGAAAAGAAGCAACTTACAGTAAAAAACAAGACATTCTTACATGCAAAGTTCATCCACAGCATGTCTTACACTACTAGTTTATCAGTGTGATGGATTCCTAATACAGATTAGAAAGGCAGAGAGAACACCACAATCCTGTAGAGGCTGGTACTTACAGGAGGTAGCATCTTGTGGCAAATTTTGAACTACCCCAACTCTCTCAGCCTGTCCTTACACAGGTGCTCTAGCTCCCTGATCATCCTCATGGCTCTCCTCTGGACCCTCTCCAACAGGTCCATGCCCTTCTTGTGTTGAGGGCTCCAGAACTGGATGCAGAACTTCAGATCTCACCAGACCAGAGCAAAGGGGCAGAATGACCTCTCTCGATCAGCTGGCCGTGGCTCTTCTGATGCAGTCCAAGATATGGTTGGCCGCCTGGGCTGCAATTGCACACATCATCCCCCCTCACCTCTCCAGCCTGCCCAGAGCCCTCTGGACAATAACCTGTCCCTCTGGTGCGTAAACTGCATGACGTAGCTTGGTGCCATCTTCAAACATGCTATGTGTGCACTCAATTACACTGTCTATATCATTGAAGACATTCAACAGCACTGGTTCCAAAACAGATTCCTGAGGGATACCACTTGTCCATCCTTCCAGACACCGAGTCATTGACAGCTACTCTCTGGATGGAACCATCCAATTAGCTCCTTATCCCCTGAACTCATCAAATCCATATCTCTACAACTTAGAGAGGATGTTGTGGGGGACTGCGTCAAAGGCCTTGGAGAAGTCCATATTGAAAATATCCACTGGTCTTGCAATATTCACTGATACAGTGACCCCAGTGTAGAAAGCCACTAGGTTGGTCAGGCAGGACTTGCCCTTGGTGAAGCCAATCAGGTTATCTGAAATCATCTCCCTATCTTTCCATATGTGTTAGCATGGATTCTCTTGTAGGAGAATCTGCTCCATGATCTGCACGGGCACAGAAGTGAGACTGACATTTTGAAACCATAGAATGGTTTATGCTGAGAAAAACCTCAAAGATTAAATTCCAATCCCCCTGCCATGGACTGGGACACCTTGCACTAGACCAAGCTGCTCAAAGCCCCATCCAGCCTTGAAGTTTCCAGGGAAGAAGCATCCACAACCTCTCTGGGCAACCTGTTCCAGCATCTCACCAGCCTCACAGTAAGGAATTTCCTTTTAACTGCAGTCATTAACTCACCAAAATATGCTACAACAATAAAAAGGGAAAAGAATTACACTTCCTGTGCAGCCCAGCTTTCTTCTTTCTCACACTAGAGTTAAGACTTTTAAAGATAGTTATCTTCAGCATTTTGTACTCTGGAAGCAGAAGTAAGCTACTAAAACCAGTCAAGTTTCTGTTTATTTTCTCTATTGTCCACTTTGCTCTAACATCAACCCAAAATCTGCTCTCATTTCCAAGTGATGCCAACTCTCTTCTTAGGCTGTCTGGTAACAGGAATTTGCATTCATAAACCTTCCCTCAACTGACACATTTCACTACTCAAAAAAAAATGTGAAATAGTTGGTGCTGTTCATCCATGGTTTTGTTACAGAATTTCACAAGATGTTAAAAAAAAAAAAAACAAACCCACAGAAAAATCAACCTTGAAGCAAAAGCATGCTTCCATACACTTTTTAGTCTTCTAAAACCATTTTGGGAAACCAGTTTCAAGTAATAACCTTCTAAACTCCAAAGAGATTAAAAACTTAAATATTTAATTTTGCATATATAGACAAGCAGAAGCTTTTAATATAAACCTGTAAGAAAACAAAGGTGATGCAGTACTTTTATAGCTTAAAATAGTGAGCTGTATTAAAATTAAAAAGCTGCCATACTCAGCTATATTACTTGTAATACAAAACAGAAATAAAAATTCATAGTTCTAAAGTAAAGAGCAATATGAAGGGGATATCCAATAGAAGTAATATTTAATTATATTATTTGCTAGAACAAGACAGACATTTGGCATTACTTTCATGGAGTTGCACGTGTAGTAACATGTGCCATAATCCATATGTAAATGTTCTTAACAGATCACAATTCCAGAAACTACAGCACCTTAGAAAACTCCTTCCGTCACAACACTTTTGATCTCAAGGTAAAATTCAGGCTGTCCTCTATGACTTGCAAGATAGGAGGAAAAAAGAGCAAAACTGAACCAAATACTCTTTGCCAGAATATAAGAGCAATGCTTTTTGTAAAAACTACAAAGGGAAAGAACATAACACAAAAACCCATTTCAGCTTACAGAAGAACAGGAAGTTATAGGACCAATTGGAAACTCACAGCAGAGGAATCAAGTCTTGTGCACACCAAGATCCAAATAAAAGGTGGAATCTTATGAAAGATTACTTACTGCAAAGTAATCACTAAACTTAAAACATTATTTGTAAGGTTACCCTAGTCTGCAAGTTTTCTAGATCAGCATACAACTATGTACTTCATTGCATCCCATGAGCCAAGAGAAACAAACTCTGGATTTCCCACCTCCAATTCAGAATCCAGATGGAACACAGTAGATACAGTTGATCCTGTCTACATTAAAAAAATTGCACACCAATTTTCACCGATGGACCTTCCTTCCCATACATAGTTACCAAATGCTTTATACCCACTGTTCTATCTAGTACTTCTCTTTCCATTTTGCAAGTGAACACCAACTCTTCAGGAGACTCTGTATTACCCAAATTCTGCTCATTTTGATGAAAACGTGTCTTGTCAAATACCTGCTATACTCACCATAGCTAGCTGCGTGCTTCCCACAACTTGTCAGTTTTATCAGCCAAAAGCCTACACTGAGAAGTCACTTTCCTTTCTTCTGGGCACTTTACATGTCAGTTACATCTATCACTGTGGTATCTAGTTATAAAGATTAGATACCACAGGTTAGACATGTGAGACAGCTCCTGGTAAGTGAAATGAATGCTTTTTTTGAAGCATTTTGTACTTCCTGTCTACTCACTTTGATTTAGTCACTAGTATCTCAATTTTGTTTCATCTTCTTCTCATCCTCTCTATCTCTGCCCTTCCCTGAGCCAAAGAATAGCCACAGTTACCAGCTCCCCCTTACCAGGCAGCCAAATACACTTCTTCATCCCCTCCTTGAGATGGCATTAGTAACAGCCTGTTAAAGACGATGAACATATTGGCAAGAGAGTTAAAACTTGAGTAGCAAAAGATTTAACTTGAGCAAGCTAAGTATAAACAGCCAGCAACCACATACCAGAGTAAAGTTTTCCTCATCAAGCTCAGTATTTCAGAATATATGAGTTTACATGTGCTAACAAAAAAGTACTGGTCTATCCCTGTTCAGACAAATCCCAACATACCAAAGTATTCAGCTATCTTGGGGCTGTGGACTGTGAACTTCTCATGATTCTTTGCTCTCTCTCAAGAGCTGCCAAGTGTATAAACTGTTCCCATTATTTACTCACAGATTAACAGTTGGTAAATTGGTCCCAGGGAATCACTGAAGAATTTTCCTTATAACCATTTCCCTTGCCTTAAAAAAAAAAAAAAGGCAACCACACAACGCCTTCCACCCCCCCCCAACCCTGAATGAATGTGAGAACTTCCTGCACTCAGAACAGCATGAATAGACCTGGCAAGTAGTCAGGGAGATAGTACAGGCCCATGAATGCTCTGAATTCAGCTTCTGTGCTGCCGCTAAATTAAAGGAATTCAGGAGGCTCACAAAGGCTTGGTTATTTAATTATATTATAAAATAAAGGGCTGAATCTATTAGACAGCATACGAAAGAAACCCTTTCCTGAGTGTCTGTGCAGAATGAGCAGCCCCAGAGACTGACGAACCTTCTCCCTCTCCTCCGGGTGATGTCACCATCCTGCTTCTGCCAGCATCCCACAGAGCTGGCGATGGTGGTAGAGCACTGCTCTGCCTGCAGGCAAAAGTCTTCATCAGCTAGGCTGCAGACAAGCCATGCTGCTTTACCACCTCAGGTTTTTTCACCTTTGCTCTTCATTCACAGGCAAACTCGTGACACTCATGAGCAACCCACAACTGTATTTACCTCTAACTTCAACCTCTGGCTAGATAATCACATGTCCATACTCAAAGCCTCATTTCACTTCAGCTGCCCTCAGTTAAAAAAAAAAAAAAATCAAAGCACACACATTAGTAAGAGCAAGCAAACACTGACATGAAAAACCTACTTTTTCCAGCCATGTGCTATCTTCTCCTCTCTCTATACGTATCTTTACAACAAATGTACGTAGAAATTTGCCTTACAAGTCGTTAGAAAACAAAAATCAAAACAGTTTCCTCTTGAGAACTATGCTACTCACCAAATCTCTCAACAGCCTCACATACATGCAAGAAAACAGAGTGAGAACCAGCACCCAGTGGGAAAGATTGAAGTAATCCACAGCAGAAACAACTCATTTTTACAGTTCAGCTAACCCTGCTTTCAGTTCTGGAACTCACTCTGATAACGCATGACACCTAAACTAATACCAACACCTTATTCTTGTGCCTTGCCAGAAAGGTGACAGCCCTCCATCAATTCAATTCACCATCAATTCAGTCATTGAAATTCTTGGATTAATCGCCACACCAACTTGGCTTAATGAGATATCTAACTGCCTACTGCCATGATTTTCACCAACAAGAAATAAAGCAAATAGTCACATTCAAGGCAAAGAAGCCAGGCATGTCTGCCAGCAGACAGTCTCATGGGGGTAAAGTCTCCTAAGGATGAGTTGCCAAAAAGACAGCAGTAACTCCAGTGAGGAGAAGCAAATGCTCTAGAGAATCTGAGAAGACAGAACAAGATGTTTATGCCTAAATGATAAGACAAGGTTTGCCTAATCTTCCATTAGGGAAATGAAGATACTGTTCTACCGTGGATGAAGACACTACTATATACAACCATTGCAGCAGTGAGAAGGTTAATAGGTATTAACTTTATGCCCCAACATTTGTTTTGGCATAGGCAGCATCTGTGTTAGGTACAAAGGTTAGACATTGGTCTCTGACCATCTTCAAACAATTATGTGTTTTCTGCAAAGCAGGATACCCAGATCTACAGCAAAAGACTGAAAGGATTTTCAGCCTTTTCATGCCTTTTAATGCCTTTCAAGTTTAGAAAAATTATGAGCAAGAAAGAGCTGAGCAAAAGCTCAATGCCACCAAAAACCCAGAGTGCACAAACATACAGTGACTACTTACTGACACAGTGTCAAATATGCATAGCCTCTAAACAAACTTGAAGTAACACTATCATATCTGCAAATGTACCTATTCTTTAAATGCAGTATTGGTTAAGAACCTCACAGAACAAAGTAAATGCAGCAGTGTGCTTCCTACCAAAATCACAGCTGTTTTTGCATTTTACCAGTGACGTGTACACATATGCAGTCTTCTCTTGCACAGCGATTTCCCAGAACCCTCTTACTGGGAATACATTCTTGTTCACAACTGAACAAGTAGAATAGACAAGACTTTACTTAGCAGCACCATCCTCCACAATTCAGAATGGACAGTGACTGCTAACTGCATTTTTTTTTTAATTGATCATGTCTAGCTCATGTAGTGAGAGCAAGGAAGAGAACAGTGCCAAACATTCAATCTTGCTTGCTGTACACATTGCTAAAAAGCACAACTCTTAGAGAAGTGCTGCATGTGGAAACGCTGTTTACTGAATCTTTATCATTGAACTGACTTGCACATTCAAATTCAGGTTTAATAGCTACAACAGCATGAACTCTCCAACTACCAGCCATAATTCTTATCATATATCATGAACTTTTTTCTTTCATAGCCTGTTAAAAAGTTCTTCTTATAGACAAGCAGACAGAACATTATGCAGGCCACAACTTCTGCTGCTTAAAATCCTACATTTGCAAGGAGGAGGTGAAGAAAAGGTGGGAGGAAGGGAAGAAAGGGGGGAGAAAAGGAAAATGGAAAAAAAGGGAAATAAGCAGGGGGGGGTGGGGGTTTATTCTAGGCTAAAAGGATCCATATTTGATCCATGCTTTGCAATGTCCTGCAATTCTCAAGACAGTGCTGTTCTCAACTAAAGTGACAAGTCTACATTACCACATTTCCACAGTGCAAGTAATAGGAACTATCTTCCAGGAACTCAAGATGGACCCCCTATTAACAAAAACCTGAAGCAGCAAAAGAGGTGCCAGAACTGCTCACACTCCAGTAGAGCATTACACAAAGGATCACACTCCACCCAGTGTTACAAATTAAATATAATACATGCCCCCAGCTCTAAAGGGCTATTTTCTCCAGAGAAACACTTAAATCTGCCACTAAAGTAAGTATAATGTGACTTAGACTACAGAGGCTACAAAACATCTTAATCTTCATAACATGATATGTAGCGATACTGATCAACATACTTTTACTCCCAGTTCCTATTAGGAAGTAAAAAGCTGGAAGCTGCAAAATAAACTAGGGTCTTCTATCACATGAATTCAGAAAAGAAACAATCCAAAACAATGTTCTTACAAGATACGCTTACAAGAAGGAATCTGTTAAGCAAAATAATGTACCCTTCTCGTATTAGCAGGAATTAAAGTTGTCATTTGATTAAGAAGATTAAAGAGACACAAACCAAGCAGTTCTCAATGCTACAGTCTAATCTTAAATAGAATTCATATATAGCTGGTGACATTGTTATTGAAGTTACAAAATGTAAACACTTACTGAATTTAATAGTAAAAAATCTTTCATTTTAATATTCAGTTTATTCCAAGGGAATGGACAGATTCTACTCTGGCTGACACAGACAAGGGACATAATTTTCATGACACCAAAAAAAAAAAGAAAGGAGACATGTCCACAGCCACTTCACAGAGCCTGGACACTTCAAGAAGCTCCGATTCCCATTTTCAGACACTACTTTTTTTTATAAGCCAAGACACCCAAGACAGAAAAAAGTTAGCTTCTTCATATAATTACATATTACACAGCTTTCAACAAGCTCCAGTTGGTATTTCTGAAATGTTAAATTGCACCTCCCACACCTATGTGATTAACTTCACTTAGTGAAACATCCCATTTCCAACCTACAAACTATTTTGCCTTTGTGTCTGTAGCCATGTAATACAGGTACCAGAATAAACCAAGAGCTCACAGCCCCTTTACTTCAGATCATTAAACATGCTACCCTTCTTCCCAACACTTCAGTTTTAACAGTTTTTGTCATAATTTTTTTTTTATTCCAACAGGCCAGCTTTATAGCATGAAAGCAAACATACACAGATGCAGAAAGCAAATAGTGACATAGAATATAAGGTTGTCTCAGACATAATTAAGTTTCATACATAAAATGATTGCTAACAGAGACTACTGTCCCCTAGAGGTCTGTCTGTCCCACTAAGTAACGCACAGTAGAAGGAAAAACATTTTCTTCCATCACTTACAATTTGAGTCAATAACCATGAAATAAATGGTAGATAAGAGGTCACTAGTAGGTCTGATCAATTATTTTACAAGCAAGCAGACCGCACAGCTTTGCTGCTGGCAGGACTCTTACTACAAACTCTGTGCTACTATTTCTGCCTTAAAGGAAGGCTAGAGAAGATCAGACAGGGAGAAAAAGCAAGCATTTAAGAACAATACGTCATCCTGTGCAATTTGGATCAGAAAATTCACTGTCCACTTAGAAACTTGCTAGTTTCAAGGTATCCTTAAAAATCATGAGATCCACTTAGATAAAAACCATCTATACCTTGTATAAAAGCAAAATCGTCATTAGGAAGAACTTTAAGCTTTGCCGTACCATTTATTTTATAGAAAATAATAGGTTGAACTAGGCATAGTTATCGTTTAAAGAAGCATGCAGCATTTTCAAAAGAAAGGAGGCTGGTATTATTCTCATCAACTGAAGGTGCCTGAATCACAGGTTTTGTTCTACCCTTAATGCTGCATCTGAAATTCTCTCCTCATCAGAGCACACATTCAGAAAAGGAGTGGCCTGCTACTTATCTTAATTACATGTCTTACTATCTCTTTCTTTTTGGACACAAAGATTCATAAATTGAACAAACAGGAAGAGAAACTGCATTCAGATTACATAATGAGGTTTATGTAAATGGCACCTACAGCCTAGAGTCCTGAACTTCAAAGGCATTCCAGCTCCTCGTTACCCCTTGGATCAAGGCCCATTGTTTTGTCTTTATTTAAATAAGTTGGCATGGTACTTGGAGCACTTGCAGATGAGAGGAACCGGTTCATGCAGCTATTATGGGGTTTTGAGAATTATTAATACAATTCTAGATACAGGCCAGATACAATTCTAAATCTAGACTCTACAATATTAGAGCCTAGATAGGTTTGTTTCGAAGATTCCCTTGCCATTGGGCAAAAACAACAATTAACACCCTGCAAAGAGACAAATTCACTTCTGGTCCACAAAACATGTTCAGTTAAACTTAAAAATAAAATCTTCTCACTTACACAGTTTTCCTCCTATGCTAACCTAGATAAATCTGGAGACAAAAATCACCCAAAACTTGTATCGTACATCAATATGTAAATAGTTATTCTTAGCCATCAAATTAAAGAACAGTTAGTTGGGCAATGAGTATTTTCAGCAGTTAAGTATTTCCAAGTAAGTTAAAGCCATCTGGAAGAGATTTTAGGTTTTACTTCTCCATTGACAGAAAAAGCTTCAAAGAATAGTATGGTACGTTGTGAAATTAAATGATTCCTCACACCAGGAGGTCTTTCTTTCCAATTTAACAGTTGTCATTTTTAAATGCAATGTTTTTTAGGAACAATTTTTGCCCCTTAAGTAAGTGGATGAGGGGGTGATTCTGCACACAACCACAGGACCAGAATGTCTCAGCCATTAGACCCATAGGGTTTGGACTAGCTAGTTATCTTAACAGGGAAGCAAGACAAATCCTGATTGTGACAACTGGCATAAAGAATTTCTACTATTAACTTACATAACTAAATGATTTTATGTGACAGGCAGAGGGCATGGAGGAGGTGACCACAGTCATTATGTCTTAAAGAGGAAACTTCAAATTATGTTTACTGCTAGTGCCTTTTCTTTTTCCCCAAAAAAAACCCCACAAACACACACCAAAATGGTTGTACCAGCACAGACATCACAGAAAAGTGCTTTTACTATGAATTTTGCCTACCTAAAATTCTGAAGATACAGTATTATTATTCCTTTACAACCCACATACATCCCTCTGTGCTGTCAGGACAGTTGCTGCATTCCAACAGGCAAGTGATATCTATGCATTGCACATCACATTTTATCACATAGCATATTATTATAAATAATAAGACTTTAGTCTAAAATTCTCCAGTACTGAAGATGGCTTCAATATTTAACAGCAAATCATGGGGAAATGTTGAATTTCAATGTGCCACTACTTATTTTTGGAGAACAATATATATGTTAAGACTAGATTTAAGCCAGCTTAATTGGAAAAAAATACCCTACAGAGGAATATCAAATATTTTATAGTGGAAAATGTAAAAATTATTCACTCTAAAAAGGTGCTGCAGCTAACTCAACTGTCCAGAAGCGCTATTTGAGAGACAACAGTTATATAAAGAATGAAAACGCTAAAAATCCAGAAGTTTGAGACTTTCTGACATAAAATTTGTACATCTTAACTGCCTCCAGTCTCACAGATTATTATCATAAGCAAGACAAGCCATCATGAAGTTTGTTAACTATCTTGTGAAGAGCTTGGTGATTCAGAATTCCTGCATAGAGCCACATTTACAAGATATATCCATTTTCCAGCAAGTTGAAAAGGTTCTACTTGTTTACAAAAATCAGCTGTATTTCCCTTAAACTTCTTTGAGAGGGTAAAAATCAAGCTGGATTTGCATAATCAAGACAGCAATGCTTAAAAAACAAACGAGACTTTTGTACATCGCACCAGCTGACTCCAAGCAAAGTCTATTCCATTTGAATTCACATCAAAAAAACAAGACCTTACAAAAACAACAACCCACAGGTAAATGCAACATTCAGTTCCTACTCTTCAAAGAATGAAGTTATTACACTCCTTTCTCAAAGCATACAGCTTGCCAGAACGTAAACCCTCATTTGTGCAGAAGTTCTAAAGTAGAGCAACAAAACTGAGTCAAGGGAAACTAAAAAGAAGATTCATCCAACCTAAAAATGCTAGTGTGCCCCACTCCTTAAGCAGTGAAATAATGAAACACTGAAGACTAAGTCCAAGTGTCTTTGCTTCTACCACCCAAGGCAAAAAGAAAGAGCTTTTGGTTTCTTTCTCTTCCTCCTCCCCTAAAACAAGACAATGGTAACTCAAACACAGTTAACTCAAAATAATAGCCCTAGACTTAGAGAGAAATACACACTGAGTATGCAAGGTACAAGTTTCCCCAAACGAAAGAGTTTAACAAGTAGTATTTTCCAGGATTTCCAACTATAACTTTCTATTCTATGGAATTCTTTGTGCATATGCTTTACAAACTGACCACCTGTGACATAGTCTTTTACACTTGCTTCTTCACAAGAGGATTGTTTGGACAAGAAATAATTCTCTCTTTATACTGTTTTATAAAACCACTAAGTAGTTTTTGGTGGTTAAAAAGCACACACCAGTCGCTAACTCTGTTTGAAATTGTTTCCTTACTTGTACTATTAAGTATTCTCTTTCCAAGAGTCATGGGATGCTCTAGATGCATAGCAGTCTGTCAGTGTCCTAACAGAACAGATGGATGTTTTAATTGCACAGGGGCTTTTAGTTGGCTTTCACCACCAAGAGGATGTTCATGCACAGTTAAAAAAAAAAATATATATATATAAGAACATAGCTGGTGAGAGATGTAAAGAGGGACAGTGTCAAAATGTACGAGGACTGGGGAAAGGAAGAGAACGCTACATGCTGCAGCGGTGAGGAAATTCACCTCCTGGACATACCACTTTAGGTACTACATATTTAGTAACTTATGCACATCGTAGTGAAATCTCTCACGCTGGTACTTTACATGTACTTCAGTTATGGATGTTAGCCAGGAGTACGACAGATTTTAAAAGTTGCAAAAAACCATTGTACTCAACAGCTGTCACATACCAAAGCTTCGCTGCAGTTTCACCAGCATTCCAGCATTATCTGCAGGGCTCCCTCCCGCCCAGGAGGAGAGGCTGCTGTGCCCTCCCAGCCCCGCACAGCCTACTACCTCTCAAAGACCCCACTGCAAAGGCTTGCAGGAGATAAGCAGACGGCTTCGCATACAGACAGGTGGAGCAACCCAATGGCACTGCGGCCATTTTAAACCTCCCCGCAGAACAGGACTGGAAATTTTACTCCTTTAGTCCAGAAAGGACTGAGCCAGGATTTTAAAGCACTATGTAATAGAAATGAGATAAACTTCTAAAGTGGCAAGTTTTAGGCATTACTTCTCTTTGCAGGAGATGTCAGTGCATAAATGATTACAAGGTAAAAGAATGCACATGCAAGTCACATTACGAAGGAAAAAAAAAAAAAAAAATCAAGAGCATAGCCCTAGGCAGAGTTAACTTTTCCCTCCAGTTTCAGACATCTTCACAGACACCTCCCCTTTCCAGTTATATCTGTAAAAAAAAAAATCCATTCATAAGTAATGCAAATTAACTACTTTTCTGTTAAATAAGATACCTGATTTGAGAACGAAGTCAGTGCTCCGAGGGCAAGAGCTTTTTACAGCACGACTGTTCCCCCACTCTCAGTTAAGAAGCAGGCCCATCTCTGGCATGATTTTCCCACCTTAAATGGCACTTAGTCATCTTAAATAGCATTTAAATAGTTGAACTGAGTTATGCACCAAGTCGTGCAACATGGCACTAGTGATTCAATACATGTCACATTCCATGAAGCTCAACATCACCAGGCCTACGGTGCTTTCATGTTAAAGTCAGCATCTAGAACCACGTTTCCATCCACATAGCTTAAAGTCTCAATGTGACCCAAACTAAGTGTATTTATTTTAAACAAAGCATCAAACAGTTGTTCAAAACGCTGCAACTGACCTTAACACTAGATGTCCCCATCTTTATCTTCATATTGAGCAGATCAACACCTTTCATAATAAACTAAGACAAAGAGGGATTTGTTTCTCTTCACAGCTTTCTAAAAGGTCACATGAGCAAAAAGCATCTCTTCCCACATAAAACCTGACAGCCAGTTGCAAAATTAACACTGCTAATTACATCTGGCATTTCTTAGTATTCTGCCTACAGGCGATCACCTACTGAAAAGCGATACATTTGATGACACCAGCAGGTGCAGAAGCCCTATGTCACATCAAGGAGCAGAGAATTTAATGGTGGCCAAGTGCCAGAATCACAAATGACATCACCTTCCAGCAGCAAAACAAAATAGCCTCAAATGTTCATTGTACTGAACCAGCCTTCATAACAGGATCATATTACTCATGCTCCTTGCCATGCTTTTCATCTGAAGTTTCACAGTTTTTTAATTACAAGATTAGTGTATTAGTCTATTTTCCTTCTTCAGGCAAGCCAAGGCCACTAGAGCAATTTATGATTGGCAAAAATAATTTTTACAGAGCAATAAGGAATAGTATCACTTGTTTGTAGGAAACCTGGATCAGAGCCATTCTATGGGTTTAGGAATAGTTCCGTAAGTCTGACCTAATCGGTCTCCCAGTGACAATTATCATGGCTGTAATTGCAGTATGGATTCTTACACAGTTCCATAACTCAGTAACACAGTATCTCAGCAGAAAGCTATTTAACCATAGTTTTTTAAACAGAGATTAAGCATTTCCAACTTTGAGGATAGTATCCTCTGTTGAGCTAGATTTCAACAGAGAATAAAGTTGACAGGCATGACCAGTCACTAATGCCCAATTCTGCTCAAATTGATGTTAGAGGGAGTGAGAACAGACTCTTAAAGCTCTAAGAGATTTTGTTTTAGCAACAGCATTATCTGTTTAATGCTGGGAGTCAAGAGACTGAAGAAATCAACCCTGCTCACACTCAAAGAAAGAAAAGGAGAGGAAATACCAAAAATAAAGAAGCACTCACTAACCACATTCTGAAACAAACCAAGGCAATATACGGGAAACGCTTTTATATTCCTCATGTTACATGCTGGTGTTACACATTTTTAAATATGGAATTCTGCATTAAAAGAACAGATATTTAATTTGCAGAACACCTGTGACCTGCTAACTTTTTAAGAAGGCTGTTTAGTCATTGAAAAAAATTGTGGATCTCTGCAGTCCTCGTAGCAACTTTTTTTAAAGAGTGTATTTTTCAGATTCCACAACTAGATAAATTATCAGCCTACAATCACAAAATCATTTGCTATATTTTCTTATTTGGAATTTATGATGTTAAGCTTGTACAGTAATCTTCTAGTCTTAGAAGTGTCTCTTACTAGAAGTAATAAGTCTGAAAGTCACTACCGTGCTCTCTTCTCTCACCACTCCAAGGACATTAGGGGAAGGAACTCTTTTTAGAAGCCATGCAGTAAATCCAGCCTAGGTGTAGGGCATTTCACATCAGTACAAGACCAAGATCATCAAATCCTAGTAAGACAGCTCGCAGGAAATTACACAGATAGAGATGGTAGTGGTTCACTATCCTTGGGAGAAACCAGGTTACTTAAACCAATGGAAATCACAGGCAAACAGGAAATCACTGTTTTATGTTTTCCT
>VZTY01029294.1:0-54881 GCA_013400935.1 Turnix velox
GAGTGGTCTATCTCCTGTGATTTCTACCACCTCACACCCCTTAAAATAGGCAATCTCCTGTGTTTTTATTAAGCTGCATAAACTTTATCACACACACTGATTCCTCCAAATAGTAACATTTAAATACTAAAGCAATGCCATCCTGTAAGATATGGTACAAACGTGTATGCAATTCACTAATTTTTAACAGATTTTGATTTTATTTAAATGTTACTTAAATGGGTGTCAATTTTTAGACTACTGTGATATTTGGACACCTAAAAATCCTATCAGTATTCTTAGGAGACAAAACACCTGAAGACCTTCTCAAGAACCCAGTATGTACTTCCTTCCATCTTTGAAAATGTATCCCATGACCTTTTAGTTGCACACAACTACGTGTGATGATTTCTTTCAGTTCTGTTTTTGTTTTTTTCATTACAGCTGCATTTGGAACTACTTAAGGCTACAATCCTATGACACATAAATTAGAAACTCAGTCAGATGTTCACGTGATAGTTGGAGATTTATAGAATCTGAAAACCTTTTCCCATGCCTACCGTTGTAAGTAGGTATGTAGTTCCTTTATATCAATCCTTAGGCTATACAAGCAAATACACGTAGTTAATGATTATATTTACTCTATAATTTCTATGTGTTCACTAATCTAGAAACAGCAGAGGTCATTTAAATCCTTACTTGATTAATGATCCTGATTAAAGAGTAGTAGATACTTCAGTATTTTACATTGGGAAAAGCCTCCTAACCCAAACAGATTATATCCTACATTCTTCTGTCCTTTACTTTCTGGGAACTCAATATTTTATCCTATTTGACCCTAAGAATAGGTATGAGGGACAGAAGAGAGTTACACTGCATTTCTGTTCCTCCTGAAGCAGTTCAGAACATGTTTCATTGTTAAAATGCAGTTGAACACCAAAACAAATTCTGATCAGTTTCAAATATGACATGTTCAAGAAAGGTTTAGGAGATTATGAAGCTTAAGATAGCTTTCACACTGAGTAAAATTTTTAAATGTTATCACTGCCAGGAAGAATTTGTTAAGTTTGCATTATGCATTACTTTCTTCTGCTGTTTTACTTATAACCACATTCCCCCCACAGAATCTTCTCACACTTAAACTGCCGACACAATGACAAAGGGACAAACAAGCCCTATTTCAACAAGAACAAGTTTCTACAAGAAACTTATATACAAAATCTCTGTTCCAGAAATTGCTTCCAATTTAAAGACACAGAAATGAAAAAAACATGAGGTGAAAAATAATTAACCGTTTACCCAATTATTCAATTACATTGAAATAACATTAAAAATACTCTTTAACATAAGCGAGAGTGAGAAGACAATATTACAGCAAGGATTCTTTCAAATTATACTTAATTGCATCTTGAGGCAAATAGAACAGGTCTTTTCAAACATTAGTTGTGATATAAGTTGTGTTGCAAGAGCAAAATGATCTTATCGCCTGTGGACTGATTTATAAGTACAGGTCCACATAAACAAATGTGTATTTATTGATTCTTGTGTCCTCTCAGAACTGAGGTATTAGTTTCTAATATTGATTGACTAATTTTCTCACCGCTTAAGCAATGAGACTATCTCACAAACAAGGATGTTCCAAAAGCAGACGAGAAGACATAATCTGTTTTCCCCAGGATAATGCTGAATGTGAATTCACAGGTGGTTGTTTTATAGGATAAGGTACACTGTTTGGTAAATCTGACATTCTAGAGGTGTGAAGGGAACTTTGGCACCTTTTACCTAACTGTTAAGATTATATTCCAACTTTCGGTTCTGATCTGTAGTGTTTCAAACATCAGCCTATATACTTGATATATATCTTGAAAAACATATGCAGGTTGTGGAACTATAGCAACAAAAAAGACCTAGTTCTTGCTTCAGTGGGCACAGTTCAGTGTTTTTCCTCAGTGTGAGATCGAAGAATGCATTGAGTTGGAAGGGATTTTCAAGGGTCATCTAGTCTAACTTCCCCTGCAGTAAGCAGAGACATCCTACACTACATCACCTTGCTCAGAGCCTCATCAAGCCTGGCCTTGAACGTCTCCAGGAATGGAGCCTCCACCACCTCTCTGGACAACCTGCTCCAGTGCCCCATCACCCCTACCCATCTGGCCTTGAAAGCCTCCAGAGCCATCTCTGCCTTTCAGGGCAACCTGTTCCAGTGTGCTTCCATTTTATAAATCATGATCTCTTCATTTTCCTAAATATATAGGTAGTTTATCTGAGATTATTATAGAGAGCAAATTCTATTATAGTATTTTCTTCATTTCTTGTCTCCTGTTTCTTTCATTTTCAATATCTAATGCTCCTCATAGTTCCTACCACTTCACATGCAGGAGACAGCACTTCCAATCATAATCACTGCCTTGCATGTTTCATATGCTTAAATGTTTTCTATCACTTCAAGATTCACTCAAGCATATACTGCAGAAGGATAACATATGCTGGAGTCTACATCAGCTGTGCACACTGTCCTATTTTATATTACTCCTACACCATTATTTAACTTGGCATTAAAGGGAGTACTAAGAGCTCTTACATATATATGCATAAGACCATATACAAATAAGGAACCATATGCTATCTGTAAATTAATATATTTATGCATCTACAAACAGATGGATAGAGAAATCATATAGTTGCATATCAAGTGGTCCTGAGCTTGCACAGTATCACTGTCAGGCTAAACACTTGAAAATAAAAAGGATTTCTCTAGCATTCCTCTGCTACATGAGTTTGAAGGTAGTCAGCAACACTAAATATTAATCATAAACTTACAATATCCTCTAACTAATGCCCTGTGTTATTCACTGAAAATGCTCACTGTGTGGAAAAGTAGCTCAAGAGAGACTGAGACAAAACAAATTGCCAAGTAAGTCTGGCAAAATATGAGACAGGATGACTGTCTAAGTAGTGGAAAAGAGAAAAGGTATTAAAGACATGAGATGAACTTCTGTGAAAAACAGTAACAGAGAAAAAAAGATGGAAGAATGAAAGCCCAGGAAGGAAATTAAACTAGTGCCAAAAGGAAAATTAAAGTTTTTAAAAAATCCCATTGAAGCCTTTTTTTGTTTTTCTAAAATTGCTTTGGGATCCCAACTGAACAATTCTTCCCTCAGGTGTTCAGTCTCCAAACGTAGAAAGCAAAAGTCATTAAAACAAATACTCTGTTAGGGTACTGACTGCCTACAGCCAAAGGTTAATGAGTATTTTTCTAACTGGCTTTTTCTGCATTTAAATGCAGAATATAGATCTCAAAAGGTTACATTTCTAGTCCAGCTGTATAATGAGCATGTTACTAGTACATTATGAGATCCTAAAACAGACAAAAAATATTTCCCTTTTCTAAAAGTAAAATTATAAATAAGAAATACTGCTTTGTGAATAAAACAGCAGAGAAGAGGACCACAAAATGAATCTGATTAAGAACACAGCATTAGCCAGCTGAATTGCTGTGGGTTGAAGCTCCATGTTTAACGCAGCAGGCGTACAATTTTCATTTTCAACAGCAGTTGCTAGGATTCACTTCTGTTTCCTAGCAACATAAATTTAACCTACTTTTCTAGTGCATCTCTCACAATGGACAAAAAAGTCTTCTTAGAAGCAAATCTTTAGTTTTTCTACCAATACAAGCATATGCATGTAACAGTGAATTGAATATCTTTCTGGAGGAGTTATTGACATTATTTTTCCAGAAATTAAGTTCAGTGAATGCAAAAGTAGTAATGAAGTATCCCTGAAGAACTGCAAATTTTCAATGTCTAATGCCTCCATAATTTTGGATTTACTTCTATCTGTTGGAAAAAATAAGAATTCATCCCTAACAGAACTATATACTATTTTAGGTGGAAGTTTACTGTAGAATTTGATAGAAGAACACAATGAAAGCACAACTTCTTAAAATAGATTTTTTGATTGCACCGTGATCTTTGGGGTGCAATATAATGAATATTAAAGAATATAACACTTGGGCATACTTTGAAGTCTTATGAAGAAGCAAGAACTGAATAGAGAGCACTCTTTAAAAATTCATAAGAAGTGGCAGATGTAAAGGGACCTACCCCACCTTTCCAGTATGATTCTCATAAGTATAGTATAGACATCATGTTAAGATTAAAATCCACTGTGTGTTAGTTTTTATTCCAGAACCAGAATGCTTCTGTCCTGTTGCTAATTAAGCAAGAATTACAAAACAGCAGAAGCACGTTATTTGCATCTTAATGGTTTTTCATTTTCACTTCTCATCAAATGCACTAACAGATCCAGTATCATAATGAAATTGCATCCCACAGCACAGTAGAGGCATCACAGAACTCTTCTGATAGCAGGCTGCACTGGGAAAACCATGGTATTTTCCTTCTGAGAGTTTGTAACCAAACCTTGCATGCCCATTTAAGTTAGAGAAATCAATGCATGCAACATCATTCTTTCTTTTCCAGCAGGCATTCCCATAACCTTTCATCAAAACATGCATCTTAATTAGGAATAACTCAGAAAGCTTAATCAATATGGGTTTGAGAAGAAATAATTGGGTTAAACATATCAACGCACATCTTGTCAAGGTAAAACTCAGACGGGAGACAAGAGATATTAACCAGATGGATGACACAAGAAAGGATTGCTGACATGTCTAAATTCTAAAGCATTTTTCCTACTTCTTAACATAAAATAAATCAAATGTAGATTAATATTCTTGATTTCAGACCTCTTATTTGTCAGTTGGCCATTGATTTATTAGCCAAAAATATTAATGTTACAAGTCGCTATTTAAAATTGATGTGGTTTTTTGGTATTAATTTTTTTCTGTTGTTTCTTCTTAGTTAAACATTATCCCATTCTAAAACGTGTCATCATACACAACAACAAAAGTATACAGCTCATTAGCAACACAGAAATTGATTATTTTCACATGGCCTTGGTTAAAATCTTTGTAAAGTTCTAACATTGCTCTGATTCTTTGGTAACCTAATTACAACTAATGATAAACAATCAATATTTATATAAAATACTCATGATTTACAGAAAATCTGTTCCAATTGCCAAAATGTTCTTGGTTAAATTACACAGATAACAGTTGACTTCAGTAACTCTTCTAAAGACATCCCTAGATTTACCATCATGACATGCTAGCACATGCTTGCAAACAACATGTTATCACATATAAATGGAAACCTCATGATTGTAATACAGATATCCAATAATTGGCTTTCACTGGTAAGGACATGTCATGCCTTAATACATTGAGACACCTTTCCTGGATATAAACTCTCTGAGATATGACTTAGCATCATGCTATACAACTATAGATGCATAATTCCTTCTGAAGCATCAGCCCAGAAGCCAACACTTTTCAAATGTACCACTTACTGGTACTTCAGAACAGGTTTAACACAGGTAACCATACATACAGTGTAACTGTATACATAAAAAATAAGCATGAAGTTGGAGGATTGTTTACTATAGCTCTCAGACTGTAAGGATAATCACTTGTAAATTATCAGAACTCCACAAGGACCAATGTGAGAAGCCACCACCTTTTTGATACTGATTTTTACATTAAGCAACACAGAAAAAACAACAGCCTGTAAGGAAACAGACAGGAATATCAAAATACAGGAAACTTCAAAAGAAGAGGCCTAATTGCCTTCCAAATCAAACATCTGAAGATTAAAAATAAATGGCTTTATAATACATGCCAAGTCTTGCCACAGATTCCAACATCTTTTATCCTTAATGTGTCCACAGGAGAAGACTGAAGTATCTGAGACTTATATGAAGAATGAAACCACATCACTGCATTCACGTTTGTGTTTTTGAGCACCTCAGGAGACATGAAAAGGGGCTGACCTTCGAAAAACTCTAAGAGATAGAAAGGAATGGGGAAAGGTTCTGCTCGGAAAAGACTGAGGGAATTGATTTTTCTGCAACCTGATATTAAACATAACCACTTTCACAGTTCTTTTGACAAAGAAGAAGGGATGTGGCTTGCAAAGGAAGAGAAACAATGAACAGTCTCTGGAACTTTGCTGCTAGAAAACACTCACGAGTTTAAAATCTGAGAATAACTGTCTAACAACAGAAATCAGATGCTGACATGACATCTTTTTCACTACAGCATAACAGTAATTTTCTATCCAGTGATTTTCATAGAATGCTACAGATCTGAAATCAAATTTGATGATAAGCAGGTTGACTTGGACCAGTATGAGTCATAAGTATATTCTATTACAAAATTTGATCCTTAAATTTCAAATGTCAAGTCCAACAACAGGCAATAAGTCACAGAGAATAGGAGTTGATTTATGAAATTAATTCTTATAGTGAATTATATCACTTTACACAATAGAACCCTGGCACACTGATTTATCTTATCACTGTTAATACATACAGTATCTCTACAGAGTTACAATACCCTTGTTATTTAATATTAATGGCTGAAAGGTTGAATGGTTTTCTCCAAAGCTTCCTACATGAGTATACTCATTATTCGTAGATTTTAATTAGTACTGTAATAATTCCATATACTTAAAACTGGCATGAAGAGATCATAAGATTTTGCTAATACCCTCCTTTCTCTTGTACTTACTTGACATCTGTATAATTAATTTAGCCTTAACATACTTATTTTACTGCAGTATGAATTAGAAAGCTGTAACATTCTAGATCTTTGCTGGACCTGGGAATGATGCTTTTATTTCCAGTCACAGGTCTTTCTCATATGAAGTATCTTTACTTACATACATGTTCCTTTTTAAGACAGTGGGCTCACTAGCATAACAATAAAAATGGCAGTTTTATATGACTATCATATGTGTCACATATATTTCATGTTTCTAGGAAAAAATAGAAAATTCCCTGAGTAAAAGAAGGTGATGCTGGAACTGCACGAGTAACAATGCTGCAGTAGGATTTAACAAGATGTTTTTTTGATACTTTGAGGTCACTATTGCTATGGTAGCACTTCCAACATTTTATTCCTGCAAAAGCTTTCACTGAAGAAATGAGGCTGCACAAATATAATTTAAGGAAAATACATGCATGTATGCCCACACAATTGAAAAATAAGTCAAGAGTGAACAAAGTTACTTTTTGGGCTTTAATTAGAGCACTTTGAGATATACCCTCATCAACATATACAATTTCAAACATGGTAGGAAGAATTTCAGTGTTACTTAGCATTGATTATGCTTAAACTAGGTATGCAGAAAAAGTATTTAAAAAAAAAACCAGTTTATGAGTGTAAATTCTATTGATGAAAAATACAAAGCTATTCTTCCTGCTACTAGGTTCAGGACTCAACAATATGAAGCAGTCTAATAGGACAGCATATAAACTGCTGCAGTTCCCAGATGTTGATGTAAACCCCACAGAATCTCTATCCATTATTGAGTTGAGGAGGAGTGTGAGGTATAACTGCCCTGTGCTCAGGGCTGTAGCATCAGCAGGGACAGACAGACCAAGCTATTCCAGCCTCACTGAAGTTCATCACGGCAGCACAGACTTCCCTAAGTTATACTAGAGACAAAATTAAGGAATCTAGTTTAGGAAATTATCAGAAAGTGACAGACTCTGAAATCCACTGCAACATGATCTAGTTGCAGAGGGTATCAGACTAGATGTCCTTTAAAGGTCCCATCTAATCCAAAATATTTTGTGATTTTATGCAATATCTGAAACACAGTCATTCTTATATTGCTATTTTTTCACTATGTTTAAAAGTTCACTAGAAGATTACCAAATACAAAGTTCTTAGAATACTGTGACTTTTTGGTCACATTGTGTTTCTGTTCAGACTGTAACTGTGATAACACATCACAGTTAATTGTGCAAATAAACTAAAATTATGACTCAGAAAACAAAATTTTAAAAGAGGGGGGGTTATTTTGGGATATTTTTTCTATATGCATTATTTTCTGTATTGGATAAAATAATTTTTGTTAGCAATAATGCCTACCTCACCTTAATTCCCAGAATTAAAACATCACACTAATACTCATGCTTTGTATTCAAGCAATCACACTGAGATTATTTTTGCACAGCTATTGCCAAACTGAACCTAAAGGCTATAAACTCATTTTTCATACCATGGACCCAATGTCATGCATTAATCTTGCATACTGTTTTTCAATTTTCTATTTTTTTAGTTTGATTAAAGGCAGGGTAAGTTGTTATGCTACAGATCTTTTTTTTCTTAGTGGGAGACATCTGTACTTCAAGAAGCTGAAATATTCTATTTACCTGGTGATTTATGCAATGCTAGCAGTATACTAAAGATCTCTAAAGTGAGTTTTTTCTCACTGTTACAGTTAAGGCTATAGATTTTAAATAAATTATAGAAATGTTCTCTCAACTGAAACATATCATCAGTTTCTTACAGGTAGTGATTGGGAGATAGTATATTGCATGCATTTCAAGTTTATCTTGATATATGTCCTAAAAAGGAGCTATTAAACTATAAATCTACCATATTCACTCAATACATATCTCTTGGCCTTAAGAGACTGTATACATTATGTATTAGTCATAAAAGTCTCCTTGTTAAAATATAAGTTTATGTGATGTATTACACAAATACCTCTCAATCAAATATGCCTTTTATGTTTTATTTTAGTCTTGGTTTTGGCAAGGGAGTTTCTGCATGCTGTGCTTCTGTTTTTCACAGTTGTCTTAAGACTCTTAAGATTCTTATTTTCCCTTGACAATTTTTTATATGGATATTAACTTGATACAGCAAATTTTGTGCCAAGCATTGGCTCTTTTGTAAGAGGAGATCTGAAGAAAGTGGTCTGACTTCCTTTTAGCTAAGGGATTACACAAAACATCAAATAAGCCATATTCAGAGCATTCAACAATTAAAAAAAATAATAATTCAGCCCAGAGAATTCTTCTGGTAATAGTCCTTCAGGGAAACTTTTTCAGCATCTGGATCATATCATTGTAGCATCAGCTTGAAATGTACCTTCGTTCAGAAGAGTCCCTGCACTTATCACAATAATGAACCAAGGTCTGTAGCAACAATACTACACCACTGGGGCCTCAACAGGGCTTTCTGGAGGGCTCCTGCCTGCAGCATGAGCAGCCAAGAAGCAACTTTGCAACAGCAAAGTCAAAGTCTGGTCTGACTGTAATTCCACCTGCACTGCAAGCTCGCCTGCTAGAGGAAAAAACACCCAGTGTCCATCCAAGCTTTTACAGCTAGCTACAACATTGCTGCAGCTATTCTAAATGTGTTCAGATTAATTGAATTTTCATATTGATAATATTTGGTGATGCACTGCACAACTAGCTATTAAAACTTTGCTCCTGAATTCAGTGTATAAAACAAATTTGTATCAAAATTGTCCCTGAATAGGGTTAGGGCTTCTCTATACTGTTAGGTTACCTGTAATCATTAACTCTCAATTACTTACAGTCTTAACCTCACATGGAAATAACTCCAATAAAGCACACTGTGTTTCCATCCTTCCTGTCTTCGACTAAGCAGACAGTTATGGTTCTTAGTATCTATTTTTCCCAGGATTTCATTTTGTCCTCAAGCTGAAAATTCAGAGTGCAGTCCAACAGCTAACATCAAAGCCAATGATAACAATTTAGGATTTTCTCATTACCAGCTTCATTTAGAGCTCCTGCTATTATTTTGAAATTGCCTCTCCCCATCTTTCAGTTTAATGACACATTTCTCCGCTGCTGCTGACTATCACTTGATTTGTTTTGTTGCTATTCATGATATCACACCTTTGTCTTTATTGCAGCTTCCTACCAGGGGACTTGCTTTGAAAACATAAACTCAGTCTTAACCTTGTTATCAACTCGCTGTTTTCTCAAAAGGTTTTCAGAGATGCTGGCAGCACAGGCATGCATATAGTAGCAGTCCTCCTTCCTCTGAGACACAGCTCAGAAGGGGAAATGCGGTAGAGCATTTCCTTGAAGGATTTTCATCTAATTCATAGCAGAAAAAGGCACTCTGCAATCCATAAATACTACCTGTTGCACAACTTTTACCAAAAAGCTGCAAGCTAACCAGGAACATACTGATCATATAACCTCAGAAAAGTAAAAACTCTTGGAAATTATATTCTGACTTTTATTGGCAGAAAGCTTGGTCTCAATGACATAGTTCTGGATTTGAAATATAAACAATGCAAGAATCATCAGCACTTACAGCTTGCTCCATGCTTCCATCATAAGATTTGGTTTGCTTAGTTTGCCAAACGTTAATGAGTTATTCCTGCACCACATTTTTTTCCAGTTGTTTTGCTTTGCCTATTGATTTGTCCCAAAATTAATGTCAACTTCAACAGCATAACCATTTCTGAGCATGTAGGTAAGAAGAAAAGTTTTTTGGGTTTTTTTTTAAAAGGAAAAAAAAAGAAATATTTATGTATAGAGAGTGTTGATTTTTTCTTTAAAGTATGTAAGCATGGGAACGGGAACTTGACTTAACCAGAAATGCCCTCTGTGTCTAATGTGTGACTTTTCTCTATGAAAATCCACTCAATCTTCACCAAATTGACAAGTCCCACAAAGCTGTTGGTGTACAGTACAAAGATCTGCAAGTGACTTCTTAACCTGAAATCCTGAGATATCATCTCACTGGATTCCTCAAAACTTAGAGCACTGCCAGCTGATGTAGAAAACAGTGAGGAAAGGATGAATCTATCAATAAGACTCATGGTCTTCTGTTCAATGCATTTTACTCTACTCTACACATTTTAAATTTAAGCTGTCATAAAATCCATAGTAAAAAAAAATTAAATGCACTCTGACTTCAGCTCACGACTAATAGTAAAGTTGTAAAACAAGGGGAAATGAAATTACTTCATCTAATACTGCTTCAAATTCACTCTTCCAAAGGGCATTGTTCACTCTTACTATGAAACAAGGGATTCTTTCGGCCCACATAGTGTGGTGAGTGTTGCAGCATTATGACTTATACTGAGCTGTTAGGTTATTACAGCTGCAATAACTCAAAATACAGTCAGCTCTGAATTATCCCTTACTAATTTATCCAAACTGCACATGTTAAGACTGCCAACTTTTCTCTGCACACATTGCCACCTTAGGTCTAGTTTGGTTTATAAGTTCATAAGGTTGGCACTGTAGTTTTCAGAAGATTTATTAGCAAGGATGTAGTGTGATGCAAATACACATAGGTTTCATCCTTTCCAGCAGAGAAGGAAGACAAGGATGGTTTTGTGGGACCTCATACTAAACTAATATGCCAAAGGCAGATGAGATTAAAGTGTGGTTGTTCAGAAATTTGTCATAGAGCTACATAAGACACAGACATATTCAACGTAGCTTCCATCTAGGCTGCAGAGACAACAACAATGAAGACAGCAGCAACAACATTCCAGGGCCCCTATCTTTTTTTGCTTGCATGAGCAAACTTCAACTATCTCCACTGCTATTTATACCCAAGAAACTGTAGATACAACATCCAAGGTCATAATTGTATATGGTGGCACATTAATCTTTACTGCCTGTTCCGCCCCATTCTTAAATATCCAAATGAAAAAGTAAAATATTAAAAGGCTGTTAATTGTAAAGGTATGTTTGTTGCGGCACAATATCTTGTTCACCAGGAATCCAGCTAAAGAACTCTATGGTCCTGTGCTACCTTCACAAGAATAATTTCTACCCCTGGAAATCAAACTGTGATGATGATAATAATTATTCACACTTTGCCAAATATGAAATTCACACTCTGCCAAATATGAAGGCAGGACATAACTGGGCATATTATCTGTGGTACCTCTGCATCCTCTGGTTTCCATATAATGAAAACCAAAACAGTCTGAAAAAGAAAATTACTCAGGCAATATGGAGATTAAAGCTGACCTGACCTAGAACTAAGTGGAAATTTCCTGCAAAAAGTATCACAGTGGAATCATAATTTCAGCAAATCACCACTGTCTGGCAGGAAAATGTTTCATATGCAAACTGTATCATCAGCCTTTATAGGAAAAAAAGCACTTCTACAGATGCACAGGTATACTTAAGAAAGAGATTAGTTTTACACATCACAAATACACAATTACAAATTACACAATTTTCCCTCATCTTTCTTTGCTCATACTATGTACATTATATCTTGGTGCTGCAGTGAAAGTCATTCACAGAAGTCATAAGATTTTCTCTTGAAGTAAAACTTTTTGAAGGAATTAAATGAAACAGACATTGGCACTTGCTTCATCTGACAAACATAAGGCCATTAACTGAATACAAGCAAAACAAATTACAAAAAAGCTTTTTTTTTTTTTTCACTGACCATTTTTCACAACCATAAGGTCCTGGTTTGTCTTTTTGAATAGCTTGATATTTTTGAATTAAAAAAAAAAAAATTCTACTCCCTGTTTCAAAAACTGCCTACCCATCTTTCACATGATCTTTTTTACTCCTATTTCCTCTGTTGTTTCATTCCATTTTTTATACAGGTTGTCTCTGTTAGATTGATTTATCCTCATATACTTGGCTTGTGTTCTTTTGTTGGAGTAATCTAATGCAGGGATTAGATGACAAGAGATTTCATAGTTAATGGATGTTCTAATAATTTACTCTCTTCTCATAGTTTTAATAGTATTAGCTTTAATAAAAGTACTTCTGGGATTCCTTCATAAAGGAGGTTACAGTTTATGAAAATATCCTGTAAATAACAGAGCAGTGGGGTCTCTCAAGTAGATTTTCTTCTTATTTACAGGAAATATTCACAAACTTAAGAAGAATAATTCTATTATCCAAGGATTACAACCTTGGAAATCCAAAAACACACAAGGTGCATACTTCCAGGCATAAAAATAAAGCAGAAGGTGACATAATGTAGTCAGCACATAACAGGAGCAGGATCAGTGAAAAAGGGATCAGAACAATGCACTCCAGAGGGAAAAAAACTAGACCTATTATCAGGCTCAGGATACTTAGGATATTTATGACAGAACAACTAAAAACATATTCATTTAAATGAGGGGACCTGTGTTAAAAATAAGCCAATTTGTTCCAATAATTCATGCTAGCTGTCATTGAAGTCCTGGTATAATTGGGATTTTACTTTTTTCATACATCTAAATTACTACTGTTTATCCACTGGTGAAGCTATAAAGATATCGAAAAATACACCATCTAAAATCACATGTAAATTAAATTATCCAGAATTGGAGTAGGAAAAACTAGTGCTTAGAGGGTATCTAAATGTCTAATTAATTAACCTTAAAATGACTATGGTGTGATGCTTATCTCCACCCAAAATTAACAGAAAAAGTAAGCTTCTACATGAGCTCAAACCTATTTAGGTTCTTGGGTTTTGCTACAGAAATCAGTTCATTGACATGCAGTTTGGCTCTAGTGAAGATGCTCACCCAAATCAGTTCCCAGCTTCTAAACTACAGTCACAAATAAAATCCTTCTCTCTTTCAGGAGATACAGCTCTGTATGAGGCATTTTAGTTGGAAGTATGAAATCAAGTGGTGTGAATGCCACCCTAGAAGGAATATTCTTTATGACTCAACAATTTGATTTTTATAGACTTGTAAAGTTCAGCATTGCATGCTTTTTGCTCCAACTGCAAAGCCACAAGCTGGCATGTGATGAACACTGAAAGACAGAAATGCATGACCATATATTGTTGCTAACATCATATCCTACCATGATATAATAATCATTACACTTCAGTGCTACCTAAAAAGGAAAGAAGCACAGCAATCAATGATACATAAAGAGCTGTTGCGCTGAGATCTGGATTTTTGCTGAACTATGTCTTGACCTTGAATGTAAATCAATCTGAGATGCACATATCCTAAAGATTTATTGTTGCAGTTTTCTTCCATCTTTTCTGAATAAACCAAGTTAAAAATAACTCAGCTGATTACTCACAACATATTCTCTTCTTAATTTGGGGGATAGCAAATGTCTTCATAATTTTTAAAGCAACATGTGCTGTGTAATACCTACTATGCCACAGGAATCAGTCTAGTCCTCTGCATACCACCTGCTTTCAGAACAATCATCATCCTGTGAAATACTTTTCTCCATTTGCATCATACTGTTTTCTGCCTTGAAACATCCACCACTGCAATAATGTTTAACATCTCTCTCCTGAGTATTATTTAAAGTTCTTTAAAAAAAAAAAACTCCTTTGCCATATTTGGATTGTCTACAATGTAACTAAAATGAAACATTTTAGAGAGTTACCTCACTGGAAACTCCATAGCTAAGAAAATTCTTGTGGCATTAACATCAGATGTTCTATGTAAATAAATTGTTTTTCTTCAAGGAAATTTCCAGTAAATGGAAGTAAAAATAGCATTTCTGTTGAAATTTCCATTCTACAGTAATGTATTTTCACAGCTTTTTTTTTTTAAGACGTTATGCAACCTGAAGACTATTTATCTTTTTTTTTTAAATTCTCCATTTGTTCAGTGCTTTGATCTCATCAAAGCTGATGATGGCTGTTTCATTTGCATGTTATCTGTGAATATGCAATTCTATAGGTAGCCTTCAACATTCTAAGAAGCACTGGGAACATGTCTTTTATCATCATACTGTCTGTTTTCTTTGGAAAATAACTCTACACTGTTCATTACTCATTCCTCTCCCTTATCCAGCATTCTGTAGGCAGCAAGAATCCTCAAACAAAACACCAGTGAGAGACAACACCAACAGTTACAAACCAGCTGGAAATCTAACATCTCCAATTTTATAAGAAAAAGAATCATAGATAACAAGATTTCTTAAAAATAAAATAATTCTCCTCATTCTAAATCTCTCTAATGTAAATATATCCCTGCTTTATCTTGTAATTTAGATACAATACACCAATCCAACTGCATCTGAGTTCCACATACCAAGCACATTTCAGTAAATCAGCATCGGTATGAGAGCTGCACATGGAGGTGGTTCTAATACTGGAAGGAAGCAGTCACTCTGGAGTGAGAAGAGCAGGGGGAAAGCATGTTGGACAAAACATAGCTGACAGCACCACTCCTTCATCTGTGTTTACTGCAGTCACTCAGTAGGAACACCTGTAAGCACAAGATACTAGTGGTACATCACCATAAGACAAGAGCAAATTGAATAACAAATAACTTCATCTTTAAGAAAAAAAATCACCCCTATTCAGGCTTGTATATTGTTGCTAGGATAATCACCTTGTAATGAACTCAGATGACAAGCTTAAAAACATACATCTGAGACTATTAAAGAAAGCTTTCATATGCCCAAATTCAATATAAAAATGCGTATGCAATCTCCAAATCTAAACAACATGGGGCATACAGTGGCTGAAGAACACATTTAATGGGAGATGTGGTACACAGACTGCCTCATCTTAGGCCTATGGTTCTTCAAAGTTTGCCTATTTTCTGCTCACAGAATAGGGGCTCTAAGGAAAGAGAATATGCAACTTAGTTCTAAGTTTCATTATGAATTATATTTCTTGCATCAAGATGACTAAATTGGACTTAACTGGCAGCTATTTATCCCTTCAATGGTGGAAACTGCTGCTCTAAAGTATTACCCCATTAATTTTTTAGGGAGAATATTTTTAATGTAACTTTTTCATACATTACTACATCAACACAAAGAAAATGAGAATCAAAGGCAGGATCTGAAAAGAAAAGAAAGGGCACAAAGCAGAAAAAACTATGGCAATACAAAATGCAGCAAAATTGAAACATTGATGCAGTTCGTTTGGAACTGACTAAAAGGAAAAAGGGAAAAGAAGTGTAAGGAAGCATTTTCCGCCATTAATGATCTCTGATATTTTTAATAACAAAAAATAACCCAAGTAGGAGATGATTTTAACATCTTAAAAATTATGTTATTGCAGCAAACACTGATGAGCAGCTGAACTATCTCCTCAGATAGTCGTCACCTTGTCTTTGCCAATATGTTTACAATTTGCCTTGGAACATGGGGAAATAATTTTGGAAAGAAATAATCTTTTTTTTTTAATACAAAATGATTGTCTCATCTCCTCCTTGCTCTTTTTTACTTGCACGTACCTCTAGTTCTCATCTTTACTTGCTTTTCATAGTTGTATTCTGTAATAAAAATATGAAAATCAGATGCATTGATGTGCAGATCTTACCTGAAAAGTTCAGTGGTATAAGGTTTAGCAGGCAGGTTTGCTAAGATGAACATTCCTGAAAAATCTGTTCAAATATAGCAAGAAATGAGAGAACAGGTTACTTAATATTGTTTGTATTTAATTTAAGCACTCTTGATGCATGTCTCCACTCAAAACGTGGCACATGCACAATTGACTGAATGCACTAGAACTGACACAAATATCTTCTGCCAGTCTCCAAGAAGAAAGTTTACTTTACTGGAGACATTTTGCCCCAGGCTCACATTAACCTAGTTTTAGATAAACACTACTGCACATAAAGGAATCTGAACAATTTGGTCATACACAAAATGACTTTGTTGACTTAGCTGGGAGCTTGTCACCAACATTTTACAAAATTTCGTGACTGCTTCTGAAAGCTGACAAAGACAATTCTTTTTCTATGTGAAAAACTCTGTGTTTCAGAGTTAATTTAAAGCTGCATTTTCCACAATGAAACATTTTATTTGGCTCATCTTCCTTCCTACATTATCAAAATCATATATATGACGACAGAAATGGATGATGTTCTCATATTTCACCAGCTATTTTCATGACTACAGGACAATCATGGCTCCAGGAAAAAAAAAAAAGAAAAATTCAAGTATGATTAATCAGAAGGTAGACTCTTATAATAGTGGTAAAGTCCTCTAAAAAAACAGAGAAATGATTTTGCAGTGATGAACTTAGATTTAGAAGAATAATTTTTTTAGAGCTCCAACTTTGTGCCACACATGATTCTCAGTGTCACATATGAAACTCCTTCAGCCCTAGCAGGGTTTAGCTATCACTTGGGATACAATCTAGCCCACAGTAAACAAGCCCAACTCTCTGCAGACATGTCTACATGCTCACAGTGCAAAGATCAATTACTTGGCTCAGGCTTTGTACAGCCCTATACAGCTGCCAGACAAAAACTGGCTTGCATCCTGTTACCTTAAAAAATATGTGCATCCACTTTTCAGTTGTGTATATTTATTTTATTTTATTTCTTTTATTGGACTCCTCCTCTGCTAAGTTAAAATGCCACCAATTAAGAGCTTGATCTTCTGCCATAATTCTACCACTAGGTAATACTCCCTTTATTCAAACTTCATTCCATTACATGCAATAAAAGTATTGAGCTTACCAACCCAAACCTTCCACCTGCTGAGCTGTTTAGAGATGTCACATGTTAGTAAAAGTCTTACTACTCTAATATTTTACTCCACAGAATAGGCATAACACTGCACACCTTTTATGGAGAACAAGTCATACAGCTTGTGATGTCCTTCTTGTCAATCTCTTCACAAAAGGCACTTCAGATATAGGCAGGCTGTAACATGCATAAAGCAACAGCTTCCTACTACCTCTCACAGAAGATGGCAGCCCCCATTACATATCTTGCCATCAACATACAGATATGATTGCTAATAAGATGGTAGGATAAGAAGAAAGCCACATGCAGGCTGCCTGTAGGCATCCTATACATAAAGGGAAAATGGTTCCTCAATGGGTCTCAAGCATTACCATACTTGTAGGTGCTGTAAAGGCAGAGACTACTGGAGAAGAACACTTCACTAAATAAAAAAGTTTTAAGTGGAGCAACTACTTGCTTGTAATGCAATACAAACACAATGCAACACATACTACCAGAAAGCATTAGCTCATCTGGTATGGAAGATTCCTTGGGATAACACTGCAAACCAAGTGTTTGAATCCAGTAACAAATGAACTAGTATCTGAAGTAAATCTGACCAAAAGAACTTCAAGAGAATTACTAATTACAGGACATGGCATGCTTTCATGGATAGCACAAGCTGTGCCCAAGTAGAGCAGATACTTTGGGTTTAAATATCTTTCTTGCTATGTTCTGGCTTACTACCTGGAATTGCTGGACTTAACCAGCAGCTGAAGAATGAGAAAGAAGAATTCAGTTACATTACAAGGATATTTCTGATTCATTAACTGAGATTCATTAACAAATGATTTAACACAAGTTTTTAGGACTGCAGATATATATTTATACTTAAATTACTTTATTAGTTTCCAGAAAAATAGGGGAGAAACATCTGGTAGGAACATAAAGGATTGTAATTTCTAAGGACTCAGGGTTTATGTGACAAATCACTGCATTACTTCCACAAGGCATATATTCAGAAAGCACAGATTAAGCTTCACCTGTGTGCTAAATGGAAAATGTCTACAGTCCTCAAGAAGGAGGATCAGTAGGCCTCTGTGAACTAGAAAGAACAGGCAGCATTGTTACATTAGCTAACTAACAGAAAATCTGACTGGAAAAATGAATACTAAGAAGATTTTGAAGTCATTAATGGAAGTGCTCTTAGTCATGCTAGATTTAAAACTCCAGATTCATCCAATTTACACTAGTCTCCACTGCCAGACACATAAGGCAGAGGTTGAATAAACAGATGTGTCTGTTAGACACAAACCAGTAACCCACAGGGACTGCAGATTCAACCAAGAGACACCAAATATAAAGTCATGAAACTTGAGTGTTGACCATTGTGGATACCCTCAAAGACAATGCAGTCCATATTATAATTATGATTCATATTCATCTTTTGTAGCATTGAATAATCAAAATATTTTTGTACCACATTTGGAATGTACAGATATAGGTAACTATTTTATAGCTATTAAAGGGGAACTCTCATCAAAAACTACACAATTTTTCTTTATTAATGAATTGCATTGCCACAGAACTTATGACAGTGACTATAGTTAAACCCTTCGCAGTCAATTGTGCAGATAGGAAGAGTAATTATAGAAAGCTGACTGCTCTTACTATTCTGAGAAATCAAGATTAGTAAACACTGTTTTCTAGCAATATTTGAAAATAATTTTCATGTTAAAGGTAAATTCAATAACATATTGTGTAGCAATATAATGCATAGAACATAAAAATAATGCAAGATCTTAATCTCATAAAATAAAAACTTATGGGTAAGTATTGTGAACATCAGAAAATATTTTAACGCCTATTTTCAACTTCTCTGCACTTAAAAAAGTTCCAAGGAAGCATGATATTTTCATTCAGATCTTCCATTTTCTTCTTTCAAAGAAAGAAAAGCACATTTCATTTCTGCACTGAATGCACTGCCTATACTACATGATTCATTCCTTAGTTCTCAGAAGAATATTTTCATGTTTACAAAATGGCATTTCTGGGCCAGTTTTACAGCTGTATGTTAGAAATAAACATTACAAAGACATGTTCTCATAAGATTGTTATTCAGTTGATCATGACTTACAAGATTATAAATTATGTGATTTTTTTTTGCAATTACAAATACTATATGGCTTCTGTATGTTCAGCCAGTCAAATCTGTTCAGACATCAAATGTGTTCCATAATTCCTTTTGAAAAAATGCTTTTACCTGCAGTGCCCAAAGGAGGCAATCTATTCTCTTTGTATGTCACTTTATCTTACATGCACATTCTCTTGCAAGTCTCCTTCCTTCTCATGTACCGCCATAAAGATATGTTAGAAAGTTTTGGAAGCTTGGCTATAACTTAGATAACAATTTCAAAGAAAACAACCCCTCATAAGTGCTGTTTTATTACCTGAAACTACTGTTCAATAGCAGGAAAACATCTAGTTAGCAAAAGGTCTTATACATTTTATACCAGCTTGCCTATCAGCTTTTAAGATGCTCATGATGTGTGAAATTATATACTCAAGTTCACTAATCAGTGAACATTAAAAAGCCTGAGATATACTAGAAGCTAAATTTAGAGATCCAAATGAGTAAAATATTCTTGTGTTTAGCTGAAGTGACTACAAAAGAAAAATTTTGCTAATCTTGTTTACTGCTTTGTACAGTACTAACTGAATTCAGTATTATTTTTTCCCCATAGAACTTGCTAGCCCACATCCTCCTTCCAGCACAGTCTCTATCTTTACATTCCACACACTCATCTCTATAGTATGAGTCATAGAAGTAAAAAATGCATATGTTACTTGGGAAAATTAACATTTCTATTCATTTTCTAGAAGTGCCCACAAAATACTCCCCTTACAATTAACATCAATTAACACCAATCTAACTTCATACTGAAAAAAGTGACATAACACAGATGTCAGCTATTAACTCTGCATCAACTCATACCTCTCTATAAATATGACAGACACAACAGAGCATACACATGTGCTTTGACACAACTTGCTGACATATCCTTGCTTTTAGAAAATTCCTAATTTATAGAGGATAACTATTAAGGTTTTTTTTCAAAACTGCTTAACAATCTGTTCATGTCAGAAAAGAATAAAATTGACCTTGGTGGTAAATTATATTTCATCAAGTTGCCCAGAGTGAGCAGAGAAATGGGAAGTAGTCCAAAGTCATAGTTCTAGTCCTCAGTATAAATAATTTAGCTCACATATTCAAGCTGTCATTGATGGGCTTCAGAGAAAGTAATGACATACATGCAACTAAACACATGTAAAATTCAAAACTAGTATAGATTTTTTTTATTTGTTAGATCTCAAGACAAGTGGAAACTTAGTTCCTGAATATAGCTTGTTACATAAGTATGTGGGGGCAAATATCTTGCCTGAGATTCAATGAACTGAGAAGTTTACAGTAGTATAGTAAAGAACACGATTAGACACTGCCTTCTGTTAACTATATATACCAACCCCCTTAATAAGATTCTTTCAGAGGGTACTTCTAGCCTACAATATCATGGAGCAGAGAAAAGGTTAACACTTTCCTTGTAGTACTACTACAGTTCAGTCTTTTAACAGCAGATCCCAGGGTTTTTTTACTGCATTTGTTTATAAACAACAGAATGGAAATACATACCTGTTCAATCCTACACTTCAAAGTGCTTGCAGTGAGAAACAAGGAGTTTGGTTTTGTTTTCACATCCTAATTCATACACATTCTCAGAAAAGGAAATAAGGCTCTGAAAAGATCACCCATCTTTTGTAAGCAAGACTACCAGCTCTCTGAAACATCCCTACCAGAACACAATTTCAAACAATGTTCTCTTGGGAACTTCCAGAGCTCAGAAAACATCTTAGAAAAAAAAAAAAAAAGCAAAAAACAAAGACGATGACCAATCAACAGAAGAACTGTGCCAGATGCAAAAAGAGAGTCAACACTTTTCAGTGTGTTAGTATCTGCAATTTATATCCTAAAAACCCCTTCTCATTCACCACTATTTCTTGAGGCAGGTAGAACTCTAAATATTCAGGGAACTGCTGCTTCTCTTTTAATTTCATAGCTGAGGCAGTATTTATCATTTACACAGAAGACAGTTAATTTCAACAAAATGTTGAGGAAATTTCAAAAGGGGCTTGATCTCCAGCCTATAGTCTAGTCTAGGATAAGGCACTCTTCTGTGAAAGTTGATTCATAGAATACAGGGGTGGAAAGAACCTCAAGGATCAACTCGACCTACCTTTCTTGGCAAAAACACAGTCTAGACAAGACAGCCCAGTACCATACTCAGATGCATTTTAAAAATGTCCAAAGTGGGGAAATCTGTCACTTCCCAGGGGAGATTATTCCAATGTCTGATTGTTCTCATCATGAAAAATTTTTCAATCACCAGTTGAATCTCCCTACAAGTAACCTGCACTCATTACACTTTGTCTTTTCCTTGTAACTTCTTGTGAAAAGGGAATCTCCATCTTCTTTGTAATGACTTTTTCACCTCTGCTGGTGGTGCCCTTGTTGATGTAACCCAGCATCCTGTTGGCTGGTTTTACAGCAGCACACTATTTACTAATACTGAATTTGCTGCCCCAGGTCCCTTTCCCTAGCCAAGTAGATGCCACCCTGTGCTGCCATCCTGAATTATGTTTTTGCAGGTGCAAGACCTTACACTTATCCTTGCTGAACTTCATAAGCTTCTTGCTACCCCACTCTTCCAGCCTATCCAGGTCTTCCTGCTGTTCCTTACAAAGTGTCCACTTCCCCCGGTGTCTCTGGGAAACTTCATCAGAGTACACTTGATTCCACCATGCAGAACACTTCTGAAAATATTTTTGGGCCCAGTAATGAACCCTGAGGGACATCACTTGTGACAGGTTGCCAGCATGAAAAGGAATTATTCATAACCACCCTCTGAGTACAGCTCATCCAGTTCCCCACCCATTGCACAGACCACTTGTCTAGACCGCAATGCATCAGTGTCTCCAGAAGGAAGCATGGGGAGTCATATTGAAAATCTCAAAGAAATCAAGGTAGACAATGCCTACCACTCACCCCACATCACCAGAGCAGATTTGTTATAGAAGTCGACCAGGTATGTCAAACAGTTTATCCTTGTTGAATTGTTGCTGTCTTTTCCCAACCAAGTGCTTTGCTTGACTTGCAATAGCAAGTTAAAGTTCATTCCATAATTTTTCCCAGGAATATGACTGGGACTCTGCCAGTGACTATTTCTCAGTAAACAGAATAATTAACAGATTAAGTAACAGACAGAAATATCTCTATAGGCTGGTAGATAGTGCACTCCATAGGAAATGGAGAGTTCTGAATTTAAATCTCTGCAATGGTTAGTATCTATTGTGCATTCTATCCCAAGAATTCTTTACTGACATACCAATAAGATATTTACTTTAACACATGCCTACAGAAATAGTCAGAGATTCACACTGGGGTGAAACTATGACAACTTACATAAAAAAACAGAATTCAGTCTTACCCACCTATAATCACTAAGTACCTAAACTCTTCCAAAACAGCACATCTATACCACCTTCATGTCTTAGAGGTGCATACTACACTACAACAGTCACAGAAATACAATTTGTTAAGCACAGGTTATAAAATTCCAGAACATTAAAATACAGCAAGAACCCCCCTCAGTGAAGAACCATTCAATGTCAATTCTTCTCAAGACTGAGAAGATCTACACTTCAGTTTTGAACATCAGCAATAGTGACAAATTTCTCCCTCATTTCAGCACTGGCACTAGGTGAAGAATGACACAGCTTTACATTTAGCTTATATCCAAAAATAGCCTTGTCAATTAGATTCTTTGGACTGAAACAGGCTTTGGATAAGAAAGGTAATACCAGACAAAGAAAAACAAAACACATACTCAAAATCAACTTCAACCACTTATGTAATTACTTCATGTTTAAAATGTTGAGGTCTGGTGTTTCCATAGTGTTAATGAGTGAGAATATATAACATATAATTAGTAAGAAAAACAAATGCAATGTGCACAATTTGTCATTTTTACATGTTCAGGACTCTGAATTGCAACACAACCTCTGGTCGACTAAGCACTCCTCTCATTATTTCATTGTGGGAAATGTTGGCTATGATCCTACTACCTCTCACTACCTCTTTTTTGACAACAGTTTTTTATTTCTTTGGACTAAAGAGTTTTTGTCAATTACATGAAGTGCCAGAAGACTCTTCTGATCCAATGACACAAAAATAAGATGCATGATTACTGATTCATAGTGTGAAGTAACTTTGGAAAGTGTATGTCATAACTGCACTAGATATTACACAGTAAAAAAAGGTGTGTATTTGCAGAATTAAAAAATCTTTCCACAAAGAGGTTGTTAAGAAAAATACACAAAAGTTGCAGGCCTGCACAAAACATTATAATTCTAATGAGTTTTTTCACCATTTATACAAACATCAGAAAAATGAAGCACAGCAGGGGTCTGTGCTGTCATTAGGCACATGACTAATATACTCCACAGTAGCAGCAATGCCACTAGCTTTGAAGTAAACACGTTGTTACGATAAAATAGCATCTGGTATTTTCCCCTTGTACTCCATAAACGATGTTTGCATGCTGTAACTGCTCTAATAGCCCACTATCAAAAGGTGAAAACACTAAGCAGATGTTGTCTCAAAGTAAATTGCTTACATGGCATAGACTTCAGACAAGCAAATTAGAGCTTTAAAGTTGCATTCTCCTACAAACATTACTATAAAGTAAATACACAACTGTCCTGGTTTGAGGTAGAATGGGGTAAATTTTCTGGTTTGTGTTTGTACTAATATTTTTACTTGTTATTACTGGGTGTAAGATTGTTTACCGTTGTATAATGTTTAAAGAAAAACGGAGGAATTCGTGGAGGATGGGCACTGGCTAGGTAGTTATCGACGGCCCTCAAAAAGACAAAGAAGAGCTATCGAAGCCTCAGGCAGACCTCGCCAGGTTGGAGCCAGCCTGGGGGAGGTGCCGAAGGACTAGTGAAGAAGGACCTCGTGGTCGACTGTACCAAAAAGAGAAACCCCACCGTGATTCTTCTACAGGCGTGGATGTAACATGTAACCAATGGCGTATTCCATCCCATATGCCTCATGTGCTCAATATAAAAGGAGGGATCGAAGGGTCAGTCTTTCTCTTCCCTCCTCGCCTCTCTTCCTCCTCGGCTCTTCCCTCGTCGGCCGTTCCCTCGTCGGCCCTGTGGTCTTCAGACCCGCCTCTCCTCAGGCCTTCTCTCCTCGGCCTGACCACGTGGAAACGCGATCATCATCCCGGGAGCTGGATTCGGTCTTGTAAATATTGTACACCTTTTTATCTTTTCCTTTTGATTTTGTTTATTGTTTCATTATCTATTAAAGTAGTTTGGAATTCTTCCGAACTCTTAAATCTCCTCCTTCCTTCCTCTCTTCTCTTCAGAGAGAGGAGGGAGGGCCATCTGTCTCTGGGGGGCTAATTTATTAATTTTGGCCCAAAACCAGGACAACAACACAAAAGAAAACAACAAAAAACCAACAACACCCCCCCAAACCACAATAAAAAAATGTAATAGCTGCATACCTAAGAAACAGATATGCAATAACATTCTTGGAATCATAACTACAGATTCAGAAGGTTCTTCTCTGGGGTGCACTTTCTACACAAGAATAAAGACAAACTGGTTCAAAATAATTTCTGGGTTGGTTACAAGCAGCTTTTTGTGAACAGTTTCAACTGTATCCTTTAATTGACTCAAGCCAGATGAAGGGTAGAGTCCTGTAGTTTTTTTTTCTGAATGGAAACACATAAATATAGTGCATTTGCGGCAAATATTTCTATCTGCTAGGATAAAACATGGTAACACCAACAGTTCACAAATATTCCTTAGGTTTATCTCATGGTAAGAGTTCCTAAATTATGTGCTAAGTTAAATTGAAATATGAGATATGATGTCATGAAACAAAATTCCTCTGCTGCAAAACTAGGGGGGAGTTTATTTTAACACTTTAACATGGCTGCTGCGTATCAAAATTAATTTATAGTTTTATATTTAAAAAAAAAGATGCAATTTGATTAAACTACTACCATATTAACCAATGCCTAAAATGCACTCCATATTCTTGGAGATCTGAAAACACTGTATATTGCTTAGAAAAACTTTGAGTACAACAACTTGTTAAACATGAATTGTTCCCTTCCAGATCACAAAGATACAGCAAGAACTCTACATGGTGAAGATAACTGCCACTAAATAAGATGAAGCTCCCAAGAAGAAGAAAAAAAATATTCCAGAATCATAGAAAGGTTTGGGTTGGAAGGGACCTTAAAGACCATCTAGTTCCAACCCCCCTGCACCTCCACCTGGATATGCATTTTACAATGCTAAAAAACTGCATTTTACATTTGTAAGTTATATTTCTGTTGTTCTCATTATCAAAAATCACATTATTGTTTGAGGTTGTATTTCTTTTGTTAAAGAAGAACTCTGCAGCTGCTGCATCAGCCATACTGACAGGACTGGTTCTGTTAAATTTTCCTAGAATCAAATTAGGGTAGGGTTTCAGCACTTGGATGACAGACAGAATACTTCATTTTTGGTCCTCTGTACCACAGTTAGGTGGTGAGATGGAAACATCACTCCTATTCGTTTTTGCTCTTCTCCATCTTCTGTCCACTGACTTTTTAGGCTGCAAATGTCTCAAAATCAAGACTGTTTTTTCTTCACATTAATCTTCTCACCAAGGATGCAAAAAAGGGAATCCTAGCCACAGGTATGACATTTGGTTACTCTATTAATCTAAGAACCATCAATGACAATGATTTAAAAATAAAGTAGAAAGCGTTGATTGGTGAACTTTCTGTCAAATTTCTGTATTTGCTCCAGAAATACAGGAAAAATTTGTCAAATATTTCTAAGGCATGAAATAGCTCATAAATATACAATTTGATGACTATGGTGCTAAATTTGGAGTACAACAAAGCTCTTTTGAGGGAAATAATAGGTGATTTTGGTACAGCTGCCACCTTTCATGGCAGCTGGGCAGCAGCTGTATTCCTCTGCATGCTAAGAGGGGGTAATTATTGTTTCCTCAATTCAGACCATTGGTGCAGATTATGTAAAAAAATAAATGGTTTTCACACTCAAACAGCAATTTCAACAAAAAATTAAAGCACTTTCCAAAAATAAACAAAAAATGCAACCAGTTAAATCAAAGCCCTGTCCATAAAAATGAAAGGTAACAACAATAACAATTAACAGCAGCATTCACTTTGTTTTTAGCTATTTCTATGGTTTGGAACAAACACTTCCACAAGGTGATAAACAGAAAAATTAAAAGTACTCTACAATTAGTTACTTGATCGGAAAAAGAAAGAAGAGTGTAGGGATAGCCTTACAGTGATATTCTTTCCAATATCATCAAGCCATAGACAATCACATCACACATATGCAATTTGCATGGAAAACTCTACCTATATGCACAGTCAGTCAAATTTCGAACTCTATATCCAAACTATTTCCAGTGGTTAATTAACCAAATAAAGGAGTCAAATATATGAAAGATATATTAAGATATATATGTTAAGTAATGCACATGGGAGATTTTCAAATCCCATGGTGTTAACTTAGGCAAAATAAATTCTTCTTTTTTTATTTTTCCATACTGTTTTAGCCCCCAGAATCCTGTGAGGATTTTTCTGCTCAATTACACAGTTTTTCCACTTCCCTCTGGAAGCTGTATGGCACTAGAGTCAGTCTTTTGGAAATGGGAGGTCTCAGCAAGACAATCGTTGCAACTAAAAGCAGCATTCATTCCCCTATCACATCTCTATTAGACTGACACAAACACCTTACCCAATTTCACCTTAAAAGAACCATCAGTCCTTTGACCCAATAAAGTTTAGCCCTAAATCCATATCATTTCACTTAAAAACTCTATTACATTGAACCATTCAAAAAACTGTGATCACTTCAAAAAAATCAACTTTGTTGAATTATTCAAAGAACTGTGATCTTAGTCTTTCTTCATTGTAACTCCTTTTCAGTTAATTTATAATGAAGTGTTTGGACAGATTGTTTTAATTGTCCACCTTCTACTGACCATTGGTGGTTTTGCCTGCTGCTCTGCTAGTGATTCCTCGTACCCACAGTTCTGCATGTTTTACCTCTATGCATGCAAAAGTTGGTCTTCAACTGTTTTGAATATTCTGACTGTAATTGTAACTAAATCAGTTCTTTTTGTTTTTATGATGGTTTTTATTCCAATTCAGAGAATTAATTCTGGGTTGAATAAGAAATACAGGCACAAGCTACACTCAAAGATGTGGAGCATTTTTGTTTACCATTTACACTCAAGCAGCAACAAGCAAAAAATACTAAATTTACTCCATAATAAACAAACAAATATATGCCAGGTAGTCTCAGAAACTAACCCAACACACCTTACTGGTTTTAGAACAACACTACTGAACTATCAAACTAAAAGAACAAGTAGTATTATCCTGCCTTAGCCCACACAGGATTTTCTTGCATTAATTTTGCATGATCATGTTTACCAGAACACTCTTGAGTCATCTGGCCACAGTGACTCACTTGAATGAATGTGACAACTTCTATATTTGTCTCAGTCTTGGAGATTTCCTGGTAGACAAAAGACAAAACGGTATCCATTTAACAAAGTGGCCTTCTCTACAGACACATCCATGAGTTATTCTTGAATTCTGGAGAATGAACACCTTAATTGTCCTGGATTGTTCAGTTGTACTGTTGCTGATCCATGAATATAAATAGATTTATTTTGTTTAAGAGTGAATATCCATTATCTACTTATCTATTTTGTCACTTTTTATGTTACTGAGATAACACAAACCAGCACTGCAGTGAAGAAGTTAACAGAGAACTTTTTGTTTCCCTACAGAGTCATGGCATGAAAATTTCATAACTGCCAAATCTGAAATAATCCTTTATTGGTATCATTAGAAGCCATAGTGAGTAGCTCTAATGAACTCTACAGCAGCAGCAGTACTTCTGCAGTATTAAGTATCTTGCTCCAGTGATTTGAGTCAAAACAGCTCTGTTTTTCTCACTTGAGTAAGTAACTGTGGAAAAGATAGGAGACAGAAATTAAGTACAGCTGGCGGTGAGACACTGGAACAGGTTGCCCAGAGAGGCTGTGGATGCCCCCTCACTGGAGGTATTTAAGGCCAGACTGGATGAGGCAACTGAGTAACCTGATCTAGTGGGAGGTGTCCCTGCCTTTGGCAGGGGGGCTGGAACTTGATGATCCTTATGGTCCCTTCCAACACTAAATACTCTATGATTCTCAGTAGATAGAAGGGATCTAAGCAGTTCAGCATATTTATTAATTAATTCACTCAAAATTATGGGGATTAGTGTGTTCACAAAGTAGATAATGACACAGAAAAAGAAAAGTGCAAGGAGCTGCACATGTACAGTAACTTGCTGTAATAAAGTGACCACTAAAATCCAGTAAATAAAGTGATACACAATGCTGTGCTACTAACATAATGCCATTACCTGTATTGATGTAAACCTACTGACCACTGAATGGTTTCTGCCTCAAAGCAGCTCATGATACAAGGCTACAGAATCTGTTATCTAACACTTTTTAACAACAGGAGGATTCACTTAACAGAGTTGCTTGCAAATCAGTTTAACAGGTCGAAAGGACACTGCTATGTCTGCTTGCTTGGTGTCCTGAATTGTGCAACACAGAATATTCACCCAAAAATTTCTGACAAATTTTGTGCTGAAGATATTTAAGGGGAAAAACAACCCCAAAAAAACTAACCAGAAACAAATGATCTGAATTCCATTTTGTGCTAAATTAATTTTAGTATTCTATAACTAAGGCTAGTTATATACAGCAACAATGTGCTACAGATCCTACAATGTATTAGCAAACATTATGTACAAGTTTTATCTATATTCAAAGAAGAAAAGCTTGAGAAGTCTGGTAAGCAGTAAGCAGGTACTACTATCACAAGCAAATTTAAACTGAAGCAAGGCATACATACAGCCTGCATAGGATTTTGTGAGAGAAAAATCAAATGTTTTTCACTCTTAAATGAATACAGACTAAACTGATTCTAAAATAAACACAATTGGAGGATAGCAAACTACATTCACCAAGAAAAGAGAAGCCAAACTGAATACAGTACATTTTTATGAACTAATTATCAGTAATTATTTCACTATATATGGCTGTATTTAATGAGAGTGCAGAGTACTATAACTTCTGCACGAATTAGATTGTTTCTACATTTTACATTAAGAAAAATAATCTCTATACTATACTCAAGTATTTGTCTTCATGAATTCCTGTAATATGCATATTCAAACATGATGAAGTGATTATGCTTGTCTAGCACAATTTCACTTTATAAACTGTGGTTATTTACTGCCTATTTATTTTTTTTCTATGTTTTGACATGATGAGGGTAGCAGAGAAAATTACATACACATTGTATGTACTCCTCTACTTTCTGCTTAACACTCTAATAATATTCAAGCTTGATTCCCCCAGTACTCTACAGACAGCATTAATTGAGACAAAGTCAATATCCATACAGTACAACCATCAAATTGGTTCTCAAAACTGACATAGCAAAACAAGCTAAAATATTGATTTAAAACAAATAAACAAATACATTAAGGATTAAAACGCTTTAAAACCAATTTAAAGCTTGTTACTAACAAAGGCATTCCAATTCTCAAATCAGAATCAATACCAATTAGAGCATAATACAATCAGAATTGTATATTTCTGGATTTAGGCTCAAGCTACCATTTCACTTTTCTTTTGCAAACTTTATTTTCATTGACACATCTCTGAACACACACTGACATTTATCAAGAAGGGAAAACTAAATTCCAGAGACAATAGTACACTTGATTTACTTCAACTTTCTTATTCTAGTTATTTCTGATGGATAACATCTTCTCTCCCATAGCTGCAAAAACTATGTTGTAGATGGACTGAGGAACTACAGCAATTGGTTAATAACAGAAGAAAATATGGATGGCGAGCAAAAAGAGGCTAGCAAAACAAGTTGGTAATTAAAGTAACTAGATAAATTTAGGAAAAACCATTAACAAAAATTATATTCAGTTCATGTTTGTACACACATTGTTTGAGACAGAGTGATGCATTATGAGAATGCCAGGGAAGAAACTGTACCTAGCTGTGTACTTCATTATTTCTCCTCTTTACTCCAGTGGCTCTACCTCCTTGTGGCTGTGATGCCTTAAGGAATGAGTGAAGAGACAAAGACTGTTTGAAGATCAGATGCAAAAACAAGCACAGGGAATGAGAAGAGTTCTGTAATGAACCAGAAAAACTATAACTAGCAACAAGACAGAAGTGCTCTGCTTACTAGATCATCTAGAGATATCCCTTGCCAGAACTTATAGTTTATTCCTTTATTACTTCTTGGAGTTAGAATTGATAATTCTTCTGTTGCTTTACACAGCTTCTACTTTAAGTGTTACAGTAAGTTGTTTATGAACTATTAAGCTGAAAAGAACTGGCTAAAAGGGCCACTATTACCTAGTTTAGCTGTTTTTACAGGGATGCAACAGTCTGATTTGGAGACAATATGCATGTTCAGATCCAAATCATGAGAAAAACACACACAGAAATCTCTTCATAGATTTCAGAAGAGAAGTCCAGCACTATCTTTTAGAAACCTCATGGCAAAACTAACCCTTTTTGGAGAAGCAGCACGACAATAGTTCTGACATAAAACCTATTTTCAGCACCTCTCTTTTTTATTTCACATTGTGGATCCCAAAGATGGCATATAGCTTTCAAGATCTGCACATCATTCATTTTATGGCTCTAGATCCTGTCTTTTTTAACCTTGTTCACTATTTGTTGAATTCTGATTTTCAAACAACCCTCTGATGCTGAACAATCACACTTGGAGGCTATTAACCACTTAATCAAATAAATAAATTTCTAGCTCTAATTCTGAGGCTCTCTATTCCTTCACCAGAGGAAGCAAATCTATTCTGCAATTCTAAGTATGGGATTAAACTTATCTTTATGTAAGATTTCAAGGGGAGTACTGTTCTTAAGATTAAGTAAAACACACAGAAATAGAAAAGAAAATTGAGCTCCACATGCTGATAGGTTCCTCTTCTGTTACTATGGCAACCACATTGGTACTCAAAATAGACAATACCCTCCCGTTAGATAACATTCAACATTCTATTTGGTTTGTACTAGCTGGATCCTGGAAACTAAACACTCAAACAAAATTAAGTTACTATGTTTAATCAAGTGTATGAAATCCAAAATAAGCTGTCACACTGAACAATGATAATTTCTAAAACCAGAATTGATCAACTGTATCTTCCATTTCTTGGTTTAAATTAGTTGGAGGAAAGAAATTATAGGCTTTTCACCAATGGCTTAATATTTCAGAATGTCTTCATGATGTGTTTATCCAATTATTTATTTTAGAAAAGGAACTTCTCAGACTTTGTGCCCAAAATGAGCTGTGCCTAATAGATCACTGTTATCTTGGGACAAAATCATGTAAAAATATTTGGCTACGATCCTGAAGCTGAATGTATCTAGCATGTATGCAGAGTATGTATTCTCTGGCTTTGGACAAACTAAACTCAAAATCTCCTTCCACTGTAGAAGAGGGATTTGGATTCTAAACTTACTCTACATAAGTCCAAACTAATTTATAATCAACTTATCCAAAATACTTACCACATGATGCAAAAATTTCTTTCAAAGGTGTTAAAAATTATCACGTCTAATTAGAACCATAGTGAATGAATTATTGTAGGGATGAAAAAAAAATGAAATCCATGATTTGTTGATTGCTAACAAACTAGCAATTTAGGAGATTTCTTTTCAAAAATAGAAGTGAGTTTTGCATGAAAAAAAGACAGTTTAAATTCCAAGCCTGATCAAGATTTGGTCTATCATAGTTAATTTTTTCATAAATAAAGTTGAAAAATATGCTAATAACATTAATGGCAAGCAAGCACTATATGACTGCTTAGTCACATGAAAAGAAAGAATAAGTACAAACAGAATACCCTTCTAATTGCTGATAAAATATTTAAGGTCCCAACATTCTTTTATCTGCCATAAGCATTTAATTTCCAAGATAACAGCAAAAATTAATTAAGATGCTTAGAATTTATTTTCTTATTTGTAATAGTCCTGAAAGCAGAGCGCAGTGCACACACCACTCAAATGTCACAGCAGCATATCAGGATCACAACTCAATTCTTTCTGCTTTCTCCTCTTTCTCATACCCAAATCAATCTTAAACTAGCTTCAACAGTAACTTATGCCTGCCTAGCAAAATCATGATGTTCCTGTACTAGAGATTCAAACAATGCAGTAAGTCCAACACAGTAATTGAACTGGCAGTCCTTGGCATTGGACATGGTAAAAGGAAAGACAGGGCCATGCTGGCTGTGCTGCAGGGCAGTAAATGCAAGACACACCAGTGCTTCTACCCTGCTGCTCTGAAGCAGTGAGCCCATGCTGCTGCTTCAATCCACACAGCACAAAGAAAACAGTCTCTACAAGCCTGTTCCGGCAGGTCACACCCTTCTAGTGTGCAGGCACAGCCACAAGCAGGACCTATTTGTAACAACTTCTGAAGGACACAGCAATTGATATTATCTTCTCCTAATGCTGCCTCAGACCTCAGTAAGAGCAGCACTGTGTCAGTCTTGAGGTCCAGGGAGAATATCATTCTCATGTACCTAGTAAACTGGGTACAGTAGAAAGCAGACAGAATACTTCTGAATTTTACATAGGCAAAGGGCTTTTTTCTCATATAAGTATGGAATAAGCTTTGCACCTAAACAGGCACTATATGTATTATTTCCTTCTGGAGACAAAAGAAAATTGAAGAAATTATATAAAGATTTTTTATTAAAAATGATCATACAGTAAGTTCTGTCCAAGACTCTAAGCTTGGGCATTTGCATGTTTATGTTTAACACTCCTAGGATGAAATAAACCTGGCAGTTGTTAAAAATTCAGACAAAATTATAAGCAAATCTCTAGATACAATTCTCAAAATTATTTTGATACTGTAAGGCCAGTTACCTGTTCTCAAAGTATGCTTTTTAGTTGTCACCCTTAAATGGGAACCTTACATCAAAAGGCTGCAGAGTCCAGAGTATCTTAGACAAGAAGAGAGTGTTTTGTTTGGCTTTGGAATATCCCTCCAAATATTTAGTCACTGGTTTTTCTGAGTCTTCGCCTTTACCCCAGCCTCAAAGTTCCATATTAAAAGCATGAGATAGAGGAAGTATAGATACATATTAAAGAATTTTTAATTATAATATTTTTGGGTTTTATCCAGCATCTATTCTCCGAGTTCTACATATGGCTGATTTCTGGGTTTGAGCTAGACATATTCACCTAAATTGCATCTTTGTCATTCTTGAATTTAGCCAAATCTGATCTTTGGGTTTGTGTCTGCCTTTTGCTGTTTCTGTCCTGTGTTAGTTTTGTTTAATTTCTCTCTCGTGGCTTGACAATATTTAACTAATATCTTTGGTATTGTTTTTCATTCTGTTTTTTCCTGAGGCAAAGCATTATGTAGTAAACTAAAAATAATCTCTATGAAAGGAAATTAATAGCCTTGATTTCTGTAGTATGCCTGCATGTCTAGTGTCAATTTCTAGAAGAACAATTCTGATTGGAATATTTCAGTATTTCTTACTAATTGGGGTTTTTCTATATTCACTGTTGGTCACTAGCAGTGTCTGCAATTTCAGTCAAATTTACTAGAGGATTAGATAAGGCAATTCATAGGTAGTACTTATACTTACTCTATATCATGCCTTTAATACTGAACATTTTAAAAAGTATACTACAATAGTAAAAAGCTATTATGGTGCTTATCATGGTGTTTAAGAAATTCCTCAGATTGTTAGAACTATTTAGTCCTTAACCCTAACATGTATCAATAAGCTTTATGAAATACATGCTGAAAGTTTACTAAAGTATGTTCTGTTATGCTTTCTTCCTAAACTAAGCCATAATTGAGCATGCAGAAAATAAACATTATGCAAAACAAGTAATATGCCAGCTAAGGATTAGTACTTATGGGCAACAAAAGGTTTGTCTTGATAAAATTTTGAAAGGGAGTACAAGAAGCAGCAATCTGTGAGCCTTCAAATTCCAGTTGCCATAGCAACTGGTTATATTTTTAGCTATCATAACAACTTCGACAATTGTCAAGAACATCAGTGCTAGTCTCTCCTTGTTATTCCAAATAGAAGTCCATATGTTGTTGCAGCACAAAAAATTTGGAATAGTGTTTTGCACATATATTTTGTGTGCCATTTTGCCTGCTTCGCCATACGGAAGAGGAGAGAGAAAAAAAAAGAAGACAGAGTCATTTGGCCTTTTAATGGCATTAAAGAAAAATTACGACTGAGCCTTTGTGGAATTCACTCCATTTTGGATGAGCAATTTTATTTTTCTTCCTCCTTCAGTTGGCATTGGTAGTCTCCTTTGAGATCAGACATGCTTCATTCCCTGCGGTTCTCTTCATTATTTTCCAGCTTACAATCATTTTCTATGTCTTAATCTATTTCAGATAAATAAGTCAGTAGCATAAAGCAGTTTAAAATGCAAAAGAGAATACTCCACTAGTTTTCTTTCGGATGAGGTAGAAGTAGACAAACAATTCCTGGTGTAGGGGAAACTCTTCATCCTCTATGGAAAACCTTATGAAAGACAAGTTGTCTTTTAGATTAGTTTCAGCTTTCTTCCTATTTCTAGCCCTCTCTATAAAGCAGATCACAGCTGAAATTCTCATTTCTAACACCTGTCAAGTAGGGCCAAGACAGTTGCTTATAAGCAACTGGTTCATATACAACATCTGTGAAAATTTAGGGTTCTTTCTTAAGGATTTATTTATTCTTAACCAGATGCACACAGCTCTGAGAGAGCGAGCATAGAATTTAAACAGTCTGTTAGTAATGACTTTTGAATTGCATCTGAATCATGTAGAAGGTACAGTTAAAAACAGGGCAATCATCCTAAGTACTGCATGATTACTCACCACCTGAATCTTAACTACAGCTTAAAAGAAAAGGTAAGGAGCTGCCAGTTGCTTTTCCAAAAGAATAACTTCCAAAGAATGCAAATGGCAGATCCAAAGTACATGCAGTGGGCTGCTTTAAGAATGCTTGTAGTAGAAATGACAAATAGGTGTTGCATGGATATGCCATAAATTAGTCCCTGTCTAGTTTTAGTCAGAATTACTATCCATTCCAGGGCACCAAAGTGGAGGTAGTTTTGAGCCAGGTAGAAGGAGTACAAATGGTTTGTGATTCAGGTTCAGTGGCTTATATATAAAAAATATATAAAATGCTACTGAAATGCAAAAGAATATATAAACCTAATTTAGTCAGAGACTTATCTTCTGAATAAATCGTGGGATTTTATGTTCCAAATTCAAATGAAGACTCCAGTGGTATTAATTAATGTAATTCCAGAATGAAACAAAGGCAATAAGTGATGATACTTTGGATGCTGTTCATGTGCCAATCCAATTCCCGAGTCATTTAAAATAAAATAAAACCTTCTAAGTAAGCAAAGCCCAGCTCAATTATGTAGATAATGCATAACCCAGACTGAGAGACAGCATGCAGTCAATGAGTAGGATTCATAGTCTTTAGAATCTCAGAAGTTTAATTTTACTTTTCTGAGCAAGAAATGCTATCCACAGTGCAACCCACATCTCACAACATTTGGTCAGCAGCCAAAGGTCTATTCTCATCACCCAGAACTAATAAACCATGATGTCTAAATTGCCTTGGTCTTACAGTGGTACTGAGCCTAGCAGCTACCTGATCTATTGTAGACACCCTGCCACAGTCACTCAGAGTGTCCACACCTTTCAGATCAATCCACAGTCAAATATCTTGCTGCAATAGGCCACCACACTCAGCATCATTCAGTCATAAGCTACACCTGCCCTTTGCCTTTCAAATGCATAGCATATGTAGGTCTGCAATCACTTTTTGCCTTTCTCAAAGTGTATTTTCTTGACTTTTCACATTGATTAAATTGAATTATTTTAAAAAGATTTATTTTGAATGAGAAAATACATCAAAAGAAGATGTTGAGAAATATATTCAACAATCAAGTCAGCCAAACTAAGTTGCTGAAGTCAGGAAATAAAATTATATTTTAATTATTGAACTTAAAATAAAATCTCTTTGTCCCTGAGTGGACCTCATCTGTTTAACTTCTGGAAGCAAAATGTTCATCAAGTTTTACTTCTAAGAAACTGTTTCCAAATGCTGGAGAACAACTTTGGGATTTCTTTGCCTCCTGCGCTGAACACTCCATCTCCTTAACAAAAAACAGGCACCGATTCTTGGATGAATTCTTACATTTGAGAAACAATTCTTTATCCCAAGTGTACATGAATAAGGCAGGTTTAGCAGGGAGATAGTTGCACATATCAGTAAATTAGTGGAGGAAAACGCTGTATCATCACACTTATGAAGTTCTTTTGTGAAGTCATTGAGTAACTAGAGAGTAGGATAAGACTACTGTACGATTTTAGTAAGATGTCAGAACAAGGAACGAGGAAAATAATGTCTCAATTCCAAAACTATTAATACATCTATTTGTCAAGGGATCTATCCAACTTATCTTGTTCTTTGTTGGTTGCTTTGTTTTGGTTTGTTTGTTTGTTTGTTTGTTTGTTTCAAAATAGGGCAAGGAATTTTGCAGGACAGGAATCTTGTTTTCCTCAGCTAGTATGTGCCCAAACCACACCATTTAAAAAAACTAAAGTGCCAACATCAAAGGTGCCTACAGTTTTGTGAGGGAGAGGAGATGTAGATATATAAGAGCTCACATCAATGCTATCTTGAAAAAAACATTTTCAAATTCTAAAGAAATCAGGACCTAGAATCTAGATTTGCTTCTCACTTTTTCGTTTCTGTTTGGACTTTTCCTCATTTTTTGAAACTCTATTTGTACAAATATAGCTTTAAGTTTAATAAATAGATAGCAGTCACAGAGAACTAAATACCACAGTGATTTGCATCAGTTGTTAACTTGTATGTTGACAATGAAACTGGATTTACTGAGCCTACCATTGAGTTGTGAGATACAATGCTTCCAGTCAGAAGTATCAGTACTTCCAAATGGTACTGATCTGCTTAGAACATGTTTAGGAGAAAGGGAAGCAATCACGGGCAAAAATAAAATGCACTTCTTCAAGGAAGCATAACTTCATGGCACAAAACTCTTGATTTCTGTGTCTCATCTCTTCAGCTCAGATGTATGTGAAATTCTCATCAACACAGATTAGAAAGACAGCGATAGCAGAAAGGGGATTAGAGCCAAGACAACAATCATTTGCACTAAAAAAATAAAATGTTAAGGCCTGTCCTGGTTTGAGGTAAAATAGGGTAAATTTTCTAGTTTGTAACTTCACTTTTCAGCTAGGCATCTTCTGTCTGACTAAACTCTGAAATTAAGGCCTTAAAAAATCAAGGCCTTAAAAAAATACTCAGTGGAATAATTAAAAAAATAAAACAACAACAAAACCCACAATTTCCATAAACAACCCCTTTTGTTTTCTTCAGCTCAGAGAATAAATATATGCAAATAAAAGTCCTGTTCCAGGAAAAAAAAAATCAGTGATCCACAGCTGATTGCCAAACTCTCATTTATCACAGCCACATGAATCAAAGAAGGCTATTTTGTCTTGCTTACACTGAATTTTGGTTAAGACTTTATTTTTCCCATAGTTGTCATGGAAACATGTGACGAGCAAATTAAGGCAGACAAAGCACTGCTGACAAAAAGTAAGTTGTTCCTATTGAGGCTGTGCTGATTAATGCTTTCTGAGGTACTTGGAAGACCGTGGCACTCATAACATTTGTTACTATTTTAAAAGGATATTTTATGACACTGACGTTTTATACAATCAGTCGTCCAGCTACAGTCTACGGAAATGTTTATTATTATCCACAGAATTCAATAAGCTATTTTACATTTTAACATGCTTCAACGTTTATAATCACTCAAAATGCACCTTGTACAAAGGGACCAAAGAATAATTAAAAAAAGAATCTCAAACACAGAGAAGGGGGAAAAGACAGGAGGGAGGACAGACAAAAAGAGCCAGGGAAAAGGCAGAAGGAATGAGAATAAACATGTTCATTCTATTTATAAAATTTATTATCTTTGTACATTAAAATTCTTTCCATTAAAAATTTTTCAGGAAAGGTCAAGTAACCTCTTTGCTTTCCTATTATGAAAAGGCACCAGACTCCCCTTTCTTACAGTGAGTTCTTTTGTCTTTGACCTGTGAAAAATGGTATATATATACGTGTATGTATTTTTATATCTGTCAAGAAAGGTGAAGTATGCTTCACCTGCCTGAAGTACTTCTCTTTAAATAGTTGTGGCACAAAAACTGTGTTCACCTGCTGTGCTAGATCTCTGCTGAGAGTTAGAGTACCCCACATTTATCAACTGCGTTAAACTGTCTCTGTCCTGAATTCAAAATCTTGAAATTAGTTACCCTCTAAGCTTATTGGGTATGTTTGTCTACCACAACATAAGCCTCTGACCTCCTATTGAGATCTCCATAAAGAAAATCCCTGATGACTTTCCTGCTGTCTGTGAAAGTCACTCAGCACACAAGCAGGCTGTGAAAGAGGACTACCCCCAGGACAAAGTAGGACAAAAGATAAAGACTGAACAGTGGGTGGATAGCAGAAGAGGTATACGTCCCAAACACACTTATGAGGACAGCCAACCAGCCTGTGCCCAATCCTTCAACTTGCCCACCCCAGAAGGCCACATCTACTACACCTATCTCTACAGAAGAATCCCAGTAAACTTTAACTCATGCCAGTTTTGTTACTTCTAGTGGTATCCACTAGTGGGACCAGCTGATACTTTACTCATGGTATGATAAGCAAGAGGTAATGATAACATGCAGTGATATTTCACGGTATGGTTCCTGTTGGAAAAGACCTCAAAGATCATCTAGTTCCAACCCCTTGCCACAGGCAGGGACACCTCCCACTAGACCAGGTTGCAATTCATTCTTTCCCTGTGATACCAGCCCTGGTGAATGTCTTTGTTGTTTTCTCTTACTGACTCCTATGGCCAATTCTGACCCCGCTGTGAGCTTCTTTGTTTTGGAAATCTGACAATTTATATGGAGTCTGACTTACTGTCAACTTCACAACCAACTGTAAAGGCACAAGGATATCAGTATGTAGCCTACATAGAATCATAGAATAGTTTGGGGTGGAAGGGACCTCAAGGATCATCGAGTTCCAACCCCTCTGCCACAGGCAGGGACACCTCCCACTACATCAGGCCGCTCAGCGCCTTGTCCAGCCTGGTCTTGAACACCTCCAGAGAGGGGGCATCCACAACCTCTCTGGGCAACCAGTTCCAGTGCCTCACTGTAAAGAATTTCTTTCTTATGTCAAGTCTAAATCTACCCCCCTCCAATTTACATCCATTGTTTGTAGTCCTCCCATCCAATATCATATTAAAAAGTCCTTCCCCTGCCTTTCTGTAGCACGTGGTGCAGGATAGGGAGGTAGAAAGTTTCTTCTAAGTATGAACTGAATGTGAGGTTACCACGGATGACAAGATAACAAGGGGAAAGACTTCTTTCACATTCTCACTTCTGGCACGTCAGATGTGACTCAAGGCAGACATTGTAATAGGAGATACAGTCTGAAAAGCACTGCCCAAGGGAATCCAATGGGACAGCACAGGCAGATGGAAGCAAAGCAGTCCTTGTTTGGTTCCCTTAACATCAAAGTATAATAAACCTCTTTTAGTACTGAATGTGCACACATAAAGATGGATGGCAATTTCTTAAAATTATAATTATTAAATCACACATAATGTGATTTGAAACTCACTAAATCTATCAGCTTTGAATTAAACTCATTTTCCTACTGCTTGTTTTAGAATGGCAGTAACTGAAATTAAGACATGCAAGCCACATCAAGGATAATTATTAATTTTATATTCTATTATAAAATGATGAAAAAAAGCAAAATCCTGCTGGTTAGTGAAAATTATTGAGACTAAGTTCTCTCCAGGTGGGTAAAATCATGTAGCAAAAGTGGTGGGTAGAGTTGGAATTGCTAAGACTCATAATTACAGGATGCTAATAGTTTGCATTTTAATTTTTGTATTTAATTGAGGAGACAGTTTGAATCCTGAGTTGCACAAGAATATCAGTGGCATAGATACTTTTAATTATACCCTCATTATGCATCTTTCTACAATAGATTGTGCTCATAACAAATATTATCCAAAGCATTTCAGACTGCTAGGATGAAACAGCTGTCAATTCTTGCAACTTAGGACTTGCAAGATGTTATCACCGTTAATCTGTTTGCCTTGTATTCTTAACACTGGTTTTAAGATTCACATAGAATTTTTGAGGTATTTTGGTTTCTCAGAATAACATAAGCAATGTACACACTGGTTTTAAGCTGTTTGTTAACTTAGTGGTGATGGGAATGTGGCCTCATGTTCCTCCTGACCTGAGTTTCTAGTCTAGCAATGACAGACACTAGATCTAAATAGTCCTTAAGGAACAGCTACTACTGTCCTATGGTTGTCCTCTAAGTATGTACCATGCAAGCAGAGCAGACCTCTGCATTGCTCTTTTTCAGGCAGAACTATCATGCCAGTAAAGAAACAATCTTTCCTCTAGTGCTCAGATTTCCAGGAGGATGAATACCAGTTTAGATTTTGTTATTAATCGTCACTATTTTCTCATCATGAATTGCTTTGAGTATTATTTTTCAATGAATTACAGGTGCATTTGATTCTTGCATCCTATTAAGCAAAAACAGATAGTTCAGGCAGCATTTCTGAAAGTAATAAAGGAAAACCGACAGCTAAGCTCTTCTGACAAAACTGTCTCAAATATTAAGTACCTAAAGTTGCATATTTATTTATCATAAAAGCTATTCTTCTAAAAGTTCATCAAAAAGCACCCTTCATTTCAGACTCTTAATGATTCCAAAAGTGTTGGTACCTTAGAGAGCCAGTCTTTCTTTAGCAAACCATATTACAACTGTAAGATCTGTAAGAACATTTGCAAAGACTACTTACAGTTCTATAAACTGTAGTAATATGAAATACACATTTTGTGTTCTTCAGAGGGTAAAAGCACCCAAATCAGATATCGACTATTGGGGTTTTTTTTAAATATCTATTTCTCCTAAGAAAGGAGAAAAAAAATAAACATAAAAAATGTGTAAAAAACCCCCCAACTTCTGAAGATGCATAATCTACTTAATAAAAAATACCACACTGAATTTTGAAAAAGGCATTTTTCCTATATGCTACACAAGCCAGAATACCAATTTGCTCTTGGCTTTAAAGATCCTTCAAATCACTTTTCAAATTATTCTGGCTGACTTCTGATCCAGATGGACGTACATCAAGAATGCTTAAACATACGGTGGAAATGGTATCCAGTAACCTAGTAGATGGTTAGTGATTAATTTCAAAAATAAATGTCCCAGGTTTATTAACAGTCTCTCTTTAAAGTTTCATATTTTTAGAAGGTTAATATTTACCATGGTATCATTTCACTTCAGTTTCCTGCAGTGAAGGACTGGCACAGCAGAGTCTGATAACTGCCCAGAATTATTTCAGTGCTTTGCTACACAGTTTTTTGGGCAGAACAACATAATGAAGTCATCCTGCATCAGCACATGTTCTGTCATCCTCAAGTAATGAAAAGGCTTTACTCGACCCTGTCTGTTTCACTGACAACCAGTGACGTCAAATAACAAGCAGAAATAAAGGGCTTTAGCTTACTTTAATTTACATATGTGCAAATGCTGACGTATTTACTGTGAGTCAATATATAAACTGGCTAGACTAAGTGTAAATGAAACCAGGAGACAGTGCTCTCATCCTGTACTTGGAATCCTTCAAATACAGTATTAGACAGTGAGGTAAAGATTTTTTTTTTTTTCCAGGACTTTCACTCAGCATTTTAAAAGCCTTTTAAGGGAGTTTCTCTCTGTCCTCAGTAGTATACACATCTGGTCCTATAAACAAGGAATAAACAGGACAGGACACAAATTGGTACTAGTATGTTTCATAAGTCAACTTCAAAACCTCCATCTCTATAAAGACAGTGTTCATGTCTTCCCTATGATGACTCAAAACTGACAGATTTTTAAAAGGCATTTAATTCCTATCAATGCTATACTAATTAAGGACTGGGTGCTACAAAAGCACTCTGCTCAATGGCACTAGTAGATGATAGGTTTGGTGCTCAAATCTTGTTACTTAAAGTAACCCAAGATCTCAAATCATAGAATCATAGAATAGTTTGGGTTGGAAGGGACCTTAAAGATCGAGTTCCAACCCCCCTGCCATAGGCAGGGACACCTCCCACTAGATCAGGCTGCTCAGTGCCTTGTCCAGCCTGGCCTTGAACACCTCCAGAGAGGGGGCGTCCACAGCCTCTCTGGGCAACCTGTTCCAGTGTTTCACCTCTCTTGACCTGCTTCATCCTTCAGAAAAACTCAGAAAGAGGAATAAAAAGATCAGATTCTTGGTGAAAAATTTCACTTCTTTCTGAAGTGCTAATGAGGTAAACCAGCATTTATGTACCTGCTTCCCCAGTGGTATACAAAATAGTGTAATTATTCTGCTGTACTGCTTTGTATTCCCAGTACTGTCTTGCAGAATTAAAATAAGCTGTGAATATCTGGAGAGCTAAATCTTTCCTGTAACACTGGAGGGATAGGTTTCCCCATGTGTACATGTGTAAACAGCAACATTTACATATTCTGTTACTGCTATAGTTTTGCCCTGGATACAGACTTAATTCTTTGATTTACTTGGCTTCTAATACTTATTTTTATTTAGAAAGGGAAATTTCAGTTTGTGAAGCAAGTTTTTGTCATAACTAGTTCCTTTGAAAAAGTAATTCACTCGGGAATCATATTGTGAGGAATGGAGCACAACTGAGCCAAATATGATTCTAATGCATGAAATTAATGGTATCCTTCTAGCTTTGGGTATAAGTAATGTTCATGGGGAAACCACATTTAGCTGTTGTTATCATCTAGCCTTCAAAATTATGTTGAAACATGAGCATGTTTTGGTTTCTCCTTACTACCAACTGACTATGAACAGCATTAACATTTTAAAGCTTTTATTGCAATCTATGAACTCTGTAAGTGAGGGCAAACACCTGAACCTCCTATTATGACAGAGACAAGTTTCTGGCTATCATTTCACTCAAAGTTAGTTATATGTTACTTGGAATTTTTCTAATTTGATGAGTTAACAATGCAGAATATCATGTATGTGCCACCTTTTAAAGCCATAAAATTTCATACTTTAGATATTTATACTAAGAGTGCATGTGACTTGAGGAATCTGATAGTTTATTCACACTGTTACTACGTTATGTAGGATTTGCATTAATAGGTAAGCATTACATAAGCTGTGTAAACTATTTAGTGCTCTTTCACTAAGTATTACATCCAGATAAACAATGGAAACAACACTATTACACGCAGGTATTTTCTGCATAATTTTCAGAGCACTTAAATTTCCATCTACTACCAGCTTGTAGTGATTATTTGTCTATCTGTAATTTCATAGCTAGTGTACTGCTATCAACAAAAATATGGTGCACCTACAGAAATGCAAAGCTATGTATATAAGAAAGAAATTCTTTACGGTGAAGGTGGTGAGACACTGGAACAAGTTGCCCAGAGAGGATGTGGACGCCCCCTCTCTGGAAGGCCAGACTGGACAAGGCACTGAGCAACCTGGTCTAGTGGGAGGTGTCCCTGCCTATGGCAGGAGGAGTTGGAACTAGATGATCCTTAAGGTCCCTTCCAACCCAAACTATTCTATGATTCTATGATTCCATGTAACCTACATAAGCTTTTTTTCCATTTTCACTTGTCCCAACAGTACTACTGGTGGTCTCAAGCACACAGCACAGATGTTCCTCTTATGCTATGCATGGTCATTTTCCAAGTAGGTTCTCAAAGCTGATGTTTAAATATTCTTTAGTGTTCCCACACCAGCTACTAGTTGAATTGCTGCCCTCCATTTGATCCCACTAAGGGAAAATCCTGTTGACAGATAAAGACATTTGGACCATTACTACTTCACTTCTCTTTAATCAATACTTAATTTTAAAAAAAAATAACTGGTGATAAAAAACATAGAAAACAACAACATATGAGCAGTTAGACAGTTTGATGTTAGAAAAAGTTCCTGAAAATGTGACAAATCTGTACTGTGGTGAAGAACTGAACATCAGTGCTTTAATGAAATAGCTTGCTGAGGGAAAACAGCAATTTTTCAAGATGTACAGCTGATCAGTGACAGGCAGTAGTCAAAAAAGAAACATAAATGCTAGGAATTACTTGGAATTAACAGAGATAAAACCTCCATTACACCAGAATAAAAAAAATACTATTCTTCTTTGTCTGCCTTGAATACCTATTCTCTCTTAATCCTGAAAAGATACAGAAGAACAGCAAAAAGTCTAGCAAAGTCTAGTAACCTTTTCCATAAAAACTAAGTACCTTGTTCATCTGTAATAAAGAAGAGTTGAATGTCTACAAAATCCTAACTTGCATGGAAATTGTACAGAGTTTACTGTACCATTCACTGCTTCTGTCTGTGCAAGTACTGGGAACAGTCAAGTTGGAACAAAGAGAAGGCTGTGATTCCATGTACAGTGCTATTCTGAGTTCTATGACTGTTAGTCAGAAGACATATTGAATTCACAAAGTTTTGAGGGTTCAAAGCTGAACTATTAAAGGTAAGTAAAGAGAACCATATTAAAAAAATATATAAACACCTAAATGACACAGAACTCAGGAGGATCTTTGAGCCAAAATACCATGAAAGATCAAGAGAATACCCTGAGGAAGTATCGTAGTCTCTTTCACTGGTTTTATGTCTCTTTAGGCATCACTTTATGCTCACTTCACAGTCAGGATATTATGCTATGTAGACTCCTGGTCTACATCAGTACAGCTCTTTTCATGTGCTAAAATTTTCCAAGAGACAAGGATCAGGTTCGACAAAACCAGAGTAGGAAAAGGTTCTCCCTACAACATGGAATTAAAAATCTAAACTAGATTTTTAAGAAAGAAAAAGGACTACCACAAATTAGCAAAGCTCATGCACTAGTCTCTAGCACAGTCACGTTGAATCTCTGCCACTGTCATTTATATGGCAGACAGCAATCTGAAAAACAATCTTTCTGTATATTTTAATGTTCATTTTCTTATGGAGAGAGACACAAGAGCTCAGAAGTTTCCTATGACAATTTCAACCACCTAGACAGTCAATTCTGCCTTTTGATCAGGAAGGATGAAAACAAGCCATTACAATCAGAGATAGAGCAAGCCAACTGCCAGCAGTTTGATGGATTTGCACAGCAATGAGGAGAACAATACTCAGACACTTCAATACTGACTTCACCTGCACTCTGCTGGAGTGTGGATAATATAAGAGCCCAGCAGACAAGCTGGGATGATACTACATCTGAAATGCCGTGCTGCACTGAGACCAATATTATTACTCAATATTAGCACTCAAGCAGTATGAAGATAGAGGGGAAACTGGACTAGAAGTACTCAGAATTTTTTACATTCCTGATGTATTTCAAGCCTCTGAGGCTGTTCACAGATCTACTTACCTCCTAGTGTGAAAATAAATTGACAGATATTGAGTTATTTCTGTGCAGAACTGAGATTTGTTTTTAAAGTTTAGGAGCTGGTTCCTGTACAAAAGTTTTGCCATATTGGTAGGTGTGTTGCACCTAGACCTATTTATATGGACTGTACATATGGACTGTTTATATGGGCAAAGAGGAGCTTGCCTCTGAGATACACCCAATTCAACAGCAGACAAAAGAAATAAATCTGAAAACACATGCAGGCACATGTAACATTTTTCCTGTCTTGGTTGCAGACACATGATGATCATATAATACAAACAGATTTGCTAAAAAGTCAAATTGATACATGTGTGTTCATCATTTTAAAGTTTATTTAAACAAATGGCACAGATTTCTAACAGATAACTGCATCCACCAATTTAACAAATAGGTTCTCACATTTGCTAGCACTATGGAATTACACTATATAATGCAGCTCATTTTGGAAGATCTTTGCTCTAGGTTCTTTTGAGGTCTGTCTAGTTGTCAAGAGCCAAGAGCTTTGACAGCTGTTGCCAGCTCTGTGTGGTTTGTTTAAAACAATAAGGGAGTTGCCCAGCAACATCACATCACACATTTGGTACCCTACAGTATCTCACATTCCTAACTACTCTGCACATCCTCACAACTTAAAGGGACTTTGTCAAGTTAGTAACCTTACATGAAAAGTAGACTTACTTCTCTGTCCTCTATAATTATCTATAAATAGTAAGAGGGAAAATAGGCCTGATTATTTTTTTAAAGCAATTTTTTTAAAGCTTGAGCTATGTTTGCAGTAATGTTTTATTTTTAATCCAAATCAGCAATATTTGTTATCACAGGTGGCAAAACTGAAGTTTGGCTCAAAAAGAGTTTTGTAAAGAAGCAAACATTCTCACAAAACCAAAATATTTTTCTTTGTGTACATTCAGTGTCTATCACATATTAAATCCATCTCCAAACTCTTTATAAAATACTAATTTACTAAAAAAAATAATTCATGGATTATTATTGCTCTTAGGAGGCATTTTCAAATAATTCTATGAAAGAATCAATTTATTCTGACTGGACGATATGTTTATACATTTCCTCCCCTTCCTCCCATACTAGCATCAGACTGCAAGGCAAAACGGTTGCAAGGTTTACATCTCTGTACGAATTTTTGATACCATGATTTGGATTTGGGATCAAACCCAGTAAAGGTCATGAATATGTAAATCCTTGACTGAAAAACAGAGTACTATTCACATTTCTCACATCTCATTTTCAAATATAGCAGAGCTATATTTGTTTGAAAATGTGGATCTGATAGATATATCACAAATATTTAAAATATATTTTTTTCCTAATTCATAAAAGTAATAAATAAGCTGATAACCCATTTTCTATCAGCCATTATTTCTTTCAGTCTCCCTATCAAGACAAAGTTAAGAAAACACTCATCTATTTTTTCTATGGAACAACTAAGGGTAAAATATCTATTATATCTTCCTCTCAGCTAGGAAGAAGCTACCATTAGGACTGATTTATGTTCATACTTTACAAGAAACAACATTTACTGCTCAGTCAAATTAATGTAAGAAAGTTTATCATCTAGATCATCTTCAGAGGTCCTATCCAACCTGAATGTATGACTGTATAAATTTTGTCTCTCAAGTAATTTTTCTCCAGTAGACAGTTTCAAAACCATACAGACCTGATATTTAGTTCAGAATAGCAGAAATTTTTTTTTTTAAGTTTATATATGTGCAAGATTAGTATTTGTGACAGTGCCTGACAGCCAAGTAAGATCATAAAGAAGAAATGAAAGCAAAAAGGAAAACAACAGAAAGAAAACGAGTGACTGAACAACATAACTATTATTTCAAAACCAAATTAAAATAATTCCATTGAATAGCTTTGTTTTGTAAAGAAATATAACCTCTGCCCACCTCTCAGCTCTGCTGAGATTCAGGTGAAGTGTTGGACATACATGCTTGAATGAATAAGGCATGATCAGATATTAGCAAGGCAGCAACATCTTATCCATACCATTTTATGCTACAAAAAGGCAAAATATAGAAAAGGACTTAAGAACTCTTTGATGAGAGAACAGTGAGTGAAGATGCAGCCAAAGGACAAGTGGATAGACAGAATGGCTCTCTGACAAACAAAATAAAAGAGGAAAAAAATTATATAAGTTATTCGAATATAAATCACATAAGTAGAAAGTTGTAAAAGGAAACATATCACTGCACAATCATTTAGACTGCATTGCTGAACATCAAGCAACATCTCTAACAGAACCAGATTTTCATAATAATTGGAGGTTACTGAAATGGGAAGGTTCTAAAAGGAGTCTGGATAGACTCTTAAACAGCAAAATATTTCATTCTTATCTTTATTCTTTTCTTATAATCACTTATGTATATTTTTTTCCTCAGGATGTCATTTTTTTAACTCCTTTTTGAGCTCAGAGAACTTAGAATTTAAGCATTAAATTGTTCCTATTGCCAGGAAATGTACCATGCAATACACATCTGCTGTGAGACATTTATTTGCAAAGACAGATAAAATTTTAAGACCTGGGAAAAAGTCACTTCAAGAGAAATGGAGAAGCAGAAACTGCACACAATTTCATACACTGTCACAATAAATGCATTCTTCAAAAATTACTTCTATCAGAAAAGGAATAGAAGTATCTGATTTTTTTTATTTTATACAGACTATTCAGAGATGCCATAGAAAACAGGACCACTGTGAATATGAAACATTTTTCTGATGTTTCCTGAGCTGTATCAGCAAACAACAGTGACTTGGGTTTCTTAGTACAAGTGCATAAGAACAGATGCTGAAATACTATTACTGCTGTTATTTACTCCCCTGCAGACAAGCTTCTGTTCCTGGCACTGACAGAATACATGGATTTCAAAAAAAGCGAATTAAAATTACGCTTTTTTAAATGGTTTTTAAATGGCTGCTCTTTAAAAAGGTTCTCATAGCCACATTGTAACATTTTAAGTGCCAGAGTGATGAAATATTTCACCTGATGGACTGAAAATTCCAACCACACAAATCAAGCTTGTTTGATTTAAGAACGCATTCCACATGCATCTTGTTTGACCACATATATAGCATATTAATTTCTCCCTAATGAACAGACAGTGATGAAATAAGTTTCATTTTTCTATTTTAAGACAATAAGGCAAAGAAAAACAAGTTATCTGAATTTTTAATTTCTATTTTCTGAAATTTTCTGAAATTCTGATTCTTACATTTCATTCTGACTGACATTTCTGTAATTTTTGAGGTACAATCAACATGTGTTACTTTGAATGTCTTTTGATGATTAAAAAAAAAGGACAATTTGTTCTCAGAATGCCAAGAACATGCTCTAAGTTGGTAAAAACAGTCATCCTGGAATCTGTGCACCACAAAAGATTACATGCTGACAGACTACCATAATTTCTGGGGTTCTACTTATGTGCATTGGATACAAAACAACTGTTTTACAGCTCTTTCAATGTCAGGTAACAGCATATCTACCAATATTTTGGGATTTTTTTTTTCCTGTATCTCTTCAAAACTTAAAATTGGTAACAAAGCAGTTTATGCACATGAAAAAAATTAGTTTTTTAATAAAATTAAAATCATTCTACTTATTTAAAAGTTAAAAGCTAAGAAATGCCATTTGCTAGCCAGGAGATATTTGACCTTTATGTATACGATGGACATGAAATTCAATCATCTGCCCCAATACATGCATTCCTACATTTCACAATGACTGATGATGAGTTACAAAAGTAAAGGTTTGTGACATAAAAGTATGGGTATGATAGTTACCATCACTAAGAGTATACGTACAATATAACTTAGTAAACAAACAGAGAATTAAGATTTAATTGCCAATATATCAACACTACCTTTTATAATGCAGTATACTCCTATATTGCTATTTGGGGTATATCGTGCCAAATGTTTCTCCCATAGTTCTACTGCCAAATTTTAATTAGCCACTGTTCTGAGCAAAGCTGGCAAACAGAACTCAAAACTTAACTTGCCTCTTAAAATAAATCAGGGAATTTAACATGTTGGCCAACTCATTGGCAAAACTTCTGTCCTATAACTGGCACTGCCTGTGCAATTACATGTGGTGTAAAATGATCAAAGTACCCTGGTCTGCTTTTTAACGCTTTAAATTCTCTTCTTTAACACTAAATATTAACAAAGGACAAGGAAAACACAATTTAATGAACTGCATCAATACCTTTCTAAAAGAAAAGGAACAATCCATTAACAATTAGTTTGTAATTGCATGTATCCATGACATCTTCATGAACAGCAAACTATGTTTTGTTCTGCCTATTAGTTTCTCAGCATGATTGGTTTTGGTTTACAGTCCTCCAAGATAACCCGCAATTAACTTCTTCACATTAGTCACAATTTACTTCTTTTGTAGAATAATGCATATTGTGAGTCTGACTGAACAGCTCTCATTAAATAAGTAACAGAAGAATGATAAGTCAGCATCCAAGCCCATGACAGCAGCAAATGAGCTCAAAAAGGGGGAAAAAAAAATTTAAAAATCACATTCAAACCATAAACTCTCATCTAGGGACCAGAAGTATAGCAGAAAGATGCACGGGCCTGAGAAGGGCAAAGAGAGGGAGCCTGACCCTTGGGCCAAAGAGAGCAGGCTGACCCTTCGATCCCTCAGCTTTTATACTGAGCATGGGGCAGATGGGATGGAATACTCCTATTGGTCAATTTTGGGTCACCTGCCCTGTCCACTCCTCCTTGCAGGTGGGACTTCTCTATGTCTTTCTGTTTGCAGCCCCCCCGGTGGGGTGGCTGACAAACTTTCTGACCTTGATCACCATAGTGAATAATGAAAATAAGAGCTTCTTGCATACAATTCCCTGGTCTTATCAGTCTGGGAGTGAACAGTGTCTGAACAATGTGCAGTTAATTTCAGAGTTTAGTCAGACAGAAGAGGCCTAGCTGAAAAGTGAAGTTACAAACTAGAAAATTTACCCTATTTTACCTCAAACCAGGACATTCCACCCCTTATTCCATACCATTTGCATCATGCTCAGATATTACAACATTTTACAAATCAAAAACATACAGAAATTCCTCAATTATGATTTATATTTGCACATCAGAAGTTCAGTAGGTTCGTANAGTATGTAAAAGGTCTGATTGAGCAGGACCAGCAAACCAGGACACAGACTCAGAAAGGTGAATACTGTATGTCCATGTATCCTTCTGTGTCCGCATGGAAAAGTGCAGTTTTTTAAGAGTGACATTTACTTCTGCCTCTACCACCTCGCAGAAGTCATGCACTGCCACTTCTTCTCACTTGAGTCCTACCAAAAGTGGGTGACATGAGTGGAGGAACCAGCTTGGCTACTCTCCTTGACAATACCACTGAAGTAGCAAAAGATACTACAGAGGGGAACAAGCTGCAGGGCTACTTTGATATTGCAGAGGGGAATAAACCACAGCAAAAGCTACAGAAAGAATGCTGAAAGTTCAGACATGGAGGAAGTCTACAGACTCACAGTTCCCACACACATATGGAAAAGCTAGTGGAGTCAGTTAGAAGAAGCAAATCCATATTGTGGTAATGTTAATACAGATCATATAAGGCTTTCTTTTGTCCCTTTTTATCTTCCTTGTGAAAACCCAGTCAAAGAAGAAATACAAAATTCCCATTATTCAATACCAAATTTGTCAAAACAAAACAATTTCTGATGCGGTGGAGTCAGCATTTAACCTTACAAAATGAAAAATGTATCATCCAAAGAATTACTGCATGAACTGAAACCTGTGGAAATTATCATTATCATTATCATGAATGGCACTGAAGAGTATTCTTGACATTCATCAAAAAGGGAAAGTGTATGAAATCTGCCCTTCTAGTAGAGAGGAAGAAAATCATCTGCTAGACATTCCTTTCAATTTCCAGTTACATTGCTATTAAATTCCATTGCTATTAAATTCCATTGCTATCCAATGACTAAGTGTCCTCATTTGAAATTATCATACAGAGAGCAATAATGATAATTTAGCTCTAAGTGTGCTTTTCATAACAGCTCCTTATAAAGGCTTCTGAATAATACAAGTCTCTTGTTACAATTACAGAAACTAACACACAAATATGGCGAGTTGCACAAGGTCATACAGCACATTGATGACAATAACATTCTTCTCACCCAACAAGAATATCAGACACGTTCAGATTAAGTTGTTATGATAAAGCCATACTGACATGTTCCCAAACAGTTTTGTCATTCATCTGTGTATTAGACTCCAGTAGGATTAACACTTTACTGTCAGAGTTAATGTTTTATCACGTTTGATGGCACCTTCTCCAGAGTGTAGCAGGAATGTAATTTTTTTCTGTAGCACACAAACACAGTATACTTTTCAGAAAGCTTGTGACAACCAAAAGTAACTATTTATTCTCAGATTCTTTGAAATTATTACTATGAGTTTATTATGCGTCAGTCTGCTGTATCATTCAACATAGTCCATGTTTTTCATAGAACAACTAATAGTGAATTAGGCTAATAGTGAATTAACCAAGTCACCAGCAATTTCTTCAGTATATAATGAGTTTATGTCTTAGGATACAAAATTCTCAATAGCAGATGGACAAGGCTCGGAAATCTATTTTAAAACTGTTTCCATTGTGGTCAGTGAAAAGGCCACAAAACAACAATGCTGACTTTTTGCTAAGAGACTTAAAGACCAGCAGGTTTCACTAGCAGTTGAGCAAAGTGCTCTCCACCGTTTGATTTAAACCATTACAAAGCACTGCTGTGTGCTTTAAAAGCTCACTTGTCATTTCACCAAGCTTCAGGGACACATGCAAGCATTACTATGAGAAAAACTAATGTGTGAACACACAACAGGTTGAGATCCTTTGAACTTGCTACAGTAGAAACAAGACACCAAGGTTGCCTGCTCCCCAGACAGTGCATAATTTAAGTACAAAAGGAGACAGAAGACAGATTGGAAACTATGCAAAGCATTTCCAGCAGTGCTAAGTAAAATAAGACTCCTCAAATTATGTATCACCTATTAAATCCATATAAGTCCTTTTCTGCATTTCCCTGACTGCAGCTGGAAAATCGATCTCCAGCAATGTTTCTCTCTTGCATCATCTCACGAAGTTTAAGATGTCCAGCAAGAGAAAGCATGACTGACACCCACGGCTCCCTGCTTGTTCTGCCTTGTTACACATCTTGTCCTATTGTAACAGAAGTCCTGTTTCTCACAGGACACTCACAGTTCCTTATGGCCCCTCCATGGATGACTGTGATGTGCAGAATGTAGCCCATTTCCCATTTTTTCACCCTCATTCCTGTGGCCTGGGCTGAGCTAGGCACGATTAGCTTGCTGTAGTGCATAGAAAGAGAAAATAAGTAGAAATTTTAAGTAGCACAATATCATCTTGAACCAGCAGTGACTGGTTCAGCTAACAGCTGAACAAAAACTACAGCAGAATACCCAGGATCCATCTATTTCTCTTTGCTATGAAGTGTTGAAGCAAATGGAGCGAAGAGGAAAGAGAGAATGAGATCTTGACCTAACCAAATAAGAAATACTCTGACAGCAGTCTCCTTTCAAAGGGATTCGGCTCAACAGCTTTCTCCAGGTTCTACTGAATAAGCACCAGTATATCAAAGGCTAAAAACAGAAAAAACCCCTAATTTTTAAGGTATCAGAAAATTTTGACATGGGTTCTAAACAAAGCACATGCAACAAATGCAATGACAAACAAAAACCCTGCTTGCTTTAATATTTCATTACAAACTGCAAACCCAGTACACATTCACATAGAGATTCAAATACTTTCTGTATGTACTTAGAGTCAAACTACTTTATGGTTTCACATCAGACCCAGTCAGAATTTGTAGTGTTTTGCATGCTTTAAGTGTGAAATTGGTAAAAACAGGTTTTTACTTAAGAGTTCTGAGATTAAGCTGACTACAAACAAAAAACAAAATTCAAAGTACATAAAAGCATAAAGATTGTATAGAATCCTTAAGTTTTGCACAGCTATGAAGAGCATATCAGATCACTTCCACACTAACCAAATAACAAAGTACAAAAGTCTTCTAGTCTTTGAAAAACCTGTATTCATTAAGCTCTAAAACAGTTTAACTGAAACTGGTACATGCAAATTTTTTTGGACTACACTAGTAAATTGTAGTCTTATTTTCACAGACCTTGATTAAATTGCTTGGAAAAGAACTGAAGCTGAATTATACAAGTATTTTTTATATGTAACTGGGAACATTTGCTAGTCCTCCCACCCTAACCAAACTAAAAGTTGAAGTATGCTAATATGCAACCCCTTACAGGCAAGACATGAGTCCAAGGGAACAGTATGACCAGAATGTGAATAAAGGACCAATGCTTAGTACTTTACATAAACACACCTATTAGAAAAGACTGTAAAGTGGCAATACAATGTTTATAAACCAAAAGAGCAGGACTTTTTGGCCTTTTCTAATTTTACCTGCAGAGCACAGTGATGCAAGATTCATGAACGTGCTACGACAAAGTACTCTACAGTCACATGGATATAGGAAGAGGAATACTGGTTTACAAAATTTAAGATATATCCAATCAAATGAAAAACAAAAGTAACAAATGGAAACTGGGACACACAGACCTTGATTAGAAATCAGATGAACTGTCAGAGTCTTCCTTGGACATTCATCGTTGAGGACAGAGTGCTACTGAAGAAAGTCACTCAGAGAACCCACCAAAGTCCCAAAGAAGAGCCTCTAACAAAGAGAATTCAAAGAACCCACAGGAGGCAATGTGATCCCTTTGTTCCCTCAGCTTTTAT
>VZTY01029295.1:288-22133 GCA_013400935.1 Turnix velox
AACGTGTGTGGTGAATCACTGGAAGAGGTTGTCCAGAGAGGTTGTGGATGCCCCCTCTCTGGAGGTGTTTAAGGCCAGGCTGGACAAGGCATTAAACAACCTGATCTAGTGGGAGGTGTCCCTGCCTATGGCAGCAGGATTGGAACTAGATGATCTTTAAGGTCCCTTCCAACCCAAAATATTCTATGATACTATTTTCTGGTTTTGAAGTTGATTTCTCTTTCTAAAATGCAAAGCAAAATCAGTGGTTTGAAAGAGTTAAATCATCCTAAGATGAAACAAAATTAAAGGTTTTGAGTTGAGTCAGAAAAAAATATTTTTTTTTCATTTTAGAATAAAAATAAAAATGTTTTGATTCAGTGTGAGCTAACATTTTTATTAGATTTTTCTATTTAAACATCAATCACAAAAAGCCCTCTTTTCTCCTCTGTGCTAATTAAAAGCATTTTTGGCAAGAGGCAGAGCAGAGAGGATACGGCCCCAAAAAACAGCTTTTCTTTGTTCTTCATCATGTCAACCCAAAAATAATCTTTCCACTTAACCAAGCCATAACTTGGCACCTACAGCACATTCCTCTCAGGGGAAAATGAAATGGCACAAGAGGACCAAGAAAGAAGCACTTTGACAGAGCAGTGTGAAAGAGCAAGGACCAGGACAGCAGAGCTGAGATGTGTTGGTGAGGACACAGGGATGGAGCATTCAATGATCTCCTGCCCCGTACAAGAGACAAGGAGCAAATAGGGCTGCTTTCCCCTCTCTTATGTTGCATTCATTTTGAGTCATTGTCCTTTCTGTACCAATTTGGGGATATATTTTAATGATACTTTCAGTTCCATAATTCTCCAGCCCGCAAAAGGCCAGCAAGCATTACAAACAAAGACTTCCAGATGGCACACAGAGATGGGTTTATTCCTCTCAGAGGATTTTCTTGTTCATGTTGCTTAGAGATAAATGAAGAACCCATTCCCAATGGGACAATTCTGCTGGCACACAGAGCTCAGCTCTTGGTGACTACAGGAGCCTTAGGTTTTAAGTCTTTCTGTCTGTTGCCTGAAACTTGTTTTAAATGGCCCAGACGCAATGCTGACATGGAATAGTTTAAGCTTGAGGTACAGTGAAAGAGGGGCACAAACACAAAGGGAGTGAGGGGCTGAGCTGTGTTACTCAACCAAAGAGCAGACCTAGAGAGAAGAAGATGGAGTTTGTAGAGCAAAATTAATCCTACAGGACCCACTCTTTTTCTCTTGGAAACAATGGATATTTCACACTGATGAAATCTTAGCAAAGTGCTTGATCCCCCATTGTCAGCACATTAAAGAGGTAGTCTTCCCCAACACCAGGAACTGTTGGCCTGAACTGTTATGAAACTCTCAGTCTTGCTCTTCTTAGTAACAGGATTTTCCAAAACAACCTCAAACACAAACATTTAATCAGAAGAGATTTCTAGTCTGCAAAATAATCCCGCAACCGAGTGTAAATTTAACTCTCAGTCCAAAGCACCAGCTAGTCCTTCAGCACCGCAGCTTTCACACCATGTTCTTGCACAAGGTAAGACTAAGGAGCAGGACTAGGGCTGAAGATTTGGCCTCCAAAGTGAAACAAGCCAGGCTGAAATCTTATATGTCTCAGAAACAACATCTCACTTGCTCAGAACACGAGGGAAAGGTTAGCAGTTCATTGTGCTTGCTTCTTGAAGTTATTTTCCATGGGTATAAAAGATGACGCACAGGGAAAAAAGCAATGAAGGCAGCTCTCCCTCTCCCCCTCCCCTCCTCTCATGCAGTCCCCACCATATCTTTCTAGTCATTTAATTGGAAAGCATATTTGCTTGTGACGCACTCCAGATATCATGTTCCCCCCTGATTGTTTCCTCTTTGTTTGCCTATATATTAACTCTTACAGCTCACTGCCTGTCTCCACAAGGAAGGCCTTGGCCCAAGAAGACAACCCCTCTTCCAGCCATGTACCCTGTGAGGCCATCTGGCTTTCTCACCTGGTGGTGAAAGAACACCTTGTTTTGGGTGACGCGTTGTGTTTCCCGGCCAGGGTGGAGGCAGCCGCAGGGATACACAGGAGAGTTGATGGGCATGCCTGTAATAATAAACAGAATGCCTGTTATTCCTGGTAGTAACACATCCCTGCAGCCCCAGGATTCTAGAACCAGGACATCTTGTCCCCCTTCTGGGGCAGCCAGGTGACAACCCTTGTTTATAACCTGCTAATGGACTCCTGAGCCTGGTGCAGAGGTGGTGGCTGAAACAAGGCTCCTCCTTGCTGTCCTTATCACTGGGGCCATGTAGAGCCATGTTCTCTCCTGTCCTGCTCTGCAGGGACAGCCCCATTTGGCCTTTTGCCTGCACCCACCCATTTCTTGCTCCTCGCTGCAATGCCAGTAGCATCCTTCATTCTTTATAAGGATGGGAGTTCCTCTCACAGTGGCAGGACTGTAACAATATTTTCCAGCTGCGCCTGTTTCTTATTTAGTTGGCAAATTGCACAGTGATGCTTGTGCCTCCCTGTGCTCTATGGACTTCTGGCATTCAGTCATTGCAGTATAATTATACTTCCTGTCGGCCCTCTGAGCAGTAATAACACTTTACAGTGTAAAAGGCAGCCTGGATTAGCAGGTTATCAATCCAGATGAGCAAGGGAAAGGAATGCAGGGAAAAGCAAGAGAATTTATGGCTAGAACCAGTTTCTACTTATTTAGCTTCCTGCTGCAATGCCAGGGCAGAGCAGCACACTTAGGTCTGGTAACACAACATCATGCTGACAATTCAATGGAGCCCTTTCTGGGTATTACTTTTTCTCTATCCCTTTATCTACCTAAATTTTTCATAAATGCAAATTTTCTGAGGAAGAGCGGGAAATAACAAGATGAGAGAGCTATTTCCCAGACAAAAAGTTTGCCATTTCTCCTTAGATTTAATTTCCTGTGCCACCAGCCCCACAAAAATCTGAGAGAGAGTGAAGAAACAAGCCTCTTTTACTATGAAACTCAGTCAGAACACACCTGGGTGTGCACAGAGGCAGTAACACACACACGTGTGTACACACAGATGCACTCATGATGGTCCCTGGGAGCCCGAGCTCCAGGGTCCTGGGCTGTGATCCCAGTCACGCTTTGCCTCAGAGCATCCCTGGCTGAGGTCTGGCCAGTGCTACTCCACCATCCTTCAGAAACTTGGCAAAAGGACACTAAACGTGCGAACCAGCATGTACAGGAGGTGGACTGTTGCCCTGCAGCCTTCAGGATGCTACACATTGCTACACACCCACAGAGCATCCCTCTGCTTCTTCAGGTTGGCTTCCTTGTCTTGCTGGAGCTTCTGGCCCTCTGCTCAAGTCCAGCAGACTGCCTGAGCTGAAGTCATCCTGCAGCTCTCCAAAGACCAGATGGAAAGCTGAGCTGAGTTATTCCTTCCTAATTTGCAGTGTCCAAACCTGAAAAGCTATTGCACACATAGCATGTTCTGCTGTCTCTTCCTTGCTTCCTCAGAAGGACCTCTGAGACACTGAACCTGGGGACAGTGCAGTAGAAAGCACATGCTCTGCCCTATGACACTTGTGCCCATATTCTGAGCAAACCCCACACTGGTAGCCAAAGGATGCAGTGGTGCAGTGCTATCAAGGAACAGTATGTGTGTATATCCAGCATCATCCCACATATCCATCACTGAGCCTGGTGCTCTGGGAGTGCAGTGACAACTTCAGAGTGATGATTTCAGTGAGTAGTGGCCAGGTGCAGGTGTAAGAACTCAGCAGAGGAGGCTGTGGGCTCCCCATTGGCAGCACCTGGCAGACATTGGGTACCACCTCCCTGCACGTCCTTGTCAATGTCTCCCTGCTGTGCCGACCCTGGCTTTGGCTGGAAAAGAGGGAACACAGCACGTCAGAGAGGCAAGAAGGACACAACCATCAGTCACGCACATCCCAGCCTTCTCCACTGGAAGGACAAAAATGAACACGGAGAATTTTCCGCCTGAAAAAGATATATCCTGTACTTTTTCTGGCTTAGGGCTGGGGGAGGTGGAATTATTATGTTGCAGCTGATGAGCCTTTTTCTGCCAATCCCCTGCTGGGTGAGCAGATGCGTGATGCACGGTGGCGTCAGCAATGCGAGGCTGTAGTCCTCTGCTGAGGAGGTTTATGTTCTGTTTGTGCCAGGCCCTGAACAATTATAGAGATGGAGGAAATTGTTGAAGCATCATCCCCATGTATGGCCCCCATCATGCTTGGGAGCGCTTTAGAAAATTCTCTGCAGTTTCTTGGGGAGGAAGAAAATGAGCTGGTTGACCCGCAGAAGTCTCTGCGTTTGGAGAAAAGAGGGAACATGTTACGTTCAAATAGTTGAAGTCACCACTGTGCTCTCTAAGGTTGAGACTCCTTCCAGCTGAGGAACAGCAATAATGGCCACCTGCTTAGTGGGAAGGAAAGGTGAAGGAAAGGAGTGCATGGAGGAGTCTCTACTGCCTCTTGATTGCTATCTCCATGGGGTTGGGGTCTACACCGTCCTGTCAGCTCATCCTCATGAGTCACAGCAGAGCCTTTTTCAGTCCTCTCCCCTTTTATCTCTCCTGTTCTCCCCTGCAGGTCCTTGTCATTGCAGACTATGACTGATAAAGTGAGTTGCAAACTCCCTTCCCAGATGAGCAGTGAAGAGAAGCCCTCAGATAGGACTGTGACCGGGTCCATCTTGGGACCTGGATGTACATCTTCCCCCAGATCCCCAACTAAACCCAATGTATGGCCCCCCAGGCAGGAATCTGCTCTTTTGGGGTTTTTCTGGGGTGTAGTTTTGTGTTTTTTTGCAATTGTTTTCACTGGTCAATGAACAAGATGAGGGAAATGCTCCGAAAACAGAACTTCCTTGTGCAGAAGGCAGAAACAAAGTCACTCCCTGCTGCTTTTAAACAGAACATCTCCAGCTAATAAACAGGAAAAAACCTCTTCTGGTCAGCAGAGCCCTTCCTCAGTGAACATCTCCCCTGGATCTGCTCTGCTAAACCTTTGGGAGCTTAGAAACTCTTCAGGTGTAAAAATAGTGCCTTCAAAGTCTACAGCCAAGCCCTGCTCCGACAAGTTGTATGACTGGTGGAGTTTGGTTTATTTTTCTTCCTGTGCTTTATTCAATTTCCCAAACCAGTTCCAAACTCCATGGAAGGAAGTGGGGACTCTCCCTGGCCATCTCAGCAAATGAAATATTAACATTCCACCTGAGCCTGACTTTCCGCTATGGGGAGGAAACCACAAAAATAGGTTTCCTGGTAAAAGGAGCTCCTACTCAGATTGTGGGCTGCTTTTAATAGCAGGGGATCCAAGGAAGCATCCAGCCCTCAGCCAAGTTCCTGCCCTTAAAGCCAACCCTGGGTCTCCCTCAATCCCACTGCCATTCCTGCTCTGCCCAGGAGACTCCTCAGTGACCTTGTCTCTCTGGTGTTTTCAGGCTAAAGCTAGGTGACCCTTCTCAGAAACAGAGGTAGAACAGAGTTTTTTCTATCCTGGAAAGAACTTCAGGTTTTCCAGTGTCCTTTTTGCTGCCCACTGGGGACACTGCGGGAAAGGAGGAGACTGGTGGGCAGCAGGGCAGTCAGTGGGAAAGGCTTAAATATATGAATGCCTACCTGGGGTGAATGTAACCAGCAAATCCATTAAAGGATCTTAACAGCCCTAAAACCTAAGAATCTTGAGACAAGTCCAACCTGTCTCCACTCAAAACCTGAAGCTTGGAACCACTTCTAGCATCTCTTTCAGAACCTTTCCCATAGAAATGTTCCATTTGGGTAAATCAGCACCTTCTGGCAAAAAAAGCTATTTCAGATGAAGAATTTCAGAAAATTCTCTATTGTCTCATCTCCTAAGAGCCTGCAGAAATTGAAAGCCCTGAGGACATCTCACTGTGCTGTGTTCCTGGCATCACTTGCCAGTTGTTTGCCCAGCACTGCCTCAAGCAGACTGGGGGAAATTTTGGCTACTGCATCAGAGGAAAACAATAGCAGAGTATGTCCTCTTCTGCTACTTCAGATTTGTTCAGCCAGAAGATAATTAAAAGAGAACTGTTCTTCTTTGGCTAGGCAGTGTAAATTACTGGTGAATAAATAATCCCAAAGACCAAAGGATGAAGCATTTATTGATTTTTGCAGTGTTAATTTCAGAATTACTTTGCAATTCACATGAAGAGAGAAAGAAATAACTGAAAATATATGTTTTATACTGTATGTATTATGGCAAGGAAATAATGGATGTAAATTGGAAGGGGGGAGATTTAGACTTGACATAAGAAAGAAATTCTTTACAGTGAGGGTGGTGAAGCACTGGAACAGGTTGCCCAGAGAGGTTGTGGATGCCCCCTCTCTGGAGGTGTTCAAGACAAGGCTGGACAAGGCACTGGGCAGCCTGATCTAGTGGGAGGTGTCCCTGCCTATGGCAGGGGGGTTGGAACTCAATTATCTTTAAGGTCCCTTCCAACCCAAACTATTCTATGATTCTATGATTCTAAGGATTTCAGTGAAACAATTATTGCATCCTTCTATGTGTTGTTCACCAGGTTTGCATGCTTTTGCTTTTGACAATGTAATTTGATCAAACCTTAGTGATTCCAAGGCAGACCCACATGAATTGTATAAATTACTTTAACATATACAGATGCCATCTTCCAAAGCCACAATAAGGAAATAATTTCACAGCCCCTTGCAGCCCTGCATAGATGCCAGAGTAGGATTCCTGTGTGCATGGCAAGCTCAGTGCCATTGCCTCAAATTTTCAGTGATGCCGAGATGGCAAGATTGAAAACAGGAAACTGCTGTGCTCTGACGACTTCATCCGACTGTACTGTCTGCTAGAGGTCTCCAGCTAATTAACTATTGATCTAAACTTTCAGGGGGTTTATTAGAATCATGTAGGTGCCACATTATTGTTAATGAAACTTTACCATATAGCAGAGAGAGAATTGTCTGTGAAGACGAAATGTTGGAAATGACCATTTCTCTATAAGAATAGACCCATGTTCTCACAGCAGGCTGTGAGCACAGGTGTGTGGTTTCAGCATGTGCTTGCAATAGACACCAACTACTTCTGCAGCCTCACAGATCACCCAAGACACTGCAGGACCCTAATTCCTAATGTTAAAGTCTTTGGATTCAGTATGCTTTATGGCCTTTTACACCCCTGGGCTAGCCAGCAGCCCACAAGATAGATCCCAGAAGCACAAGCATCACAGGGGAGCAGAGAGGGGCAAGGGGAAGCACCAGACTCTGTTTCTGTGGAACACACAGAGGTACAGCAGAAGATCTCAGCAAGTATCTACCCTGCCAAAGCTGCATGTGCCAGCCCCTGTTCTTCTCTGCCATGGAGTAGGAATGCAAATGGGGAAGAGAGACACCAAACATTCAATCACCAAGGAGAACAGACTGGCCTCAGCACAAGCATTTTGAACCATTCCTTCAATCTTTTTCCCAGTTAGAATAATTAAAGCTCCCTGCTGGTTTAAAAGAAGGAACATGGTGTATGGTGAGTTACTGTTCCCATGTCAACAACCTGAAAGCATCAGAAAGGACACTGCTTCTCCTGTCCAGGTCACACTTCTTAGCATGTCTTTGCTAAGCGCTGTTATTGGTGACAAGGACACAGGGTTGTTCGCTCCTCCTGCAGCACAGAAATCAGCTAGCACTTCTCAAACAGATTCCAAGTGAGAGATGCTGGAATCTATTAAATAAATACAGAAAGATGGGTTTAAACAAGCACAGCTGAAGTGGTACAGTCCATCTAGTTTCCTGTCAGGGCCTTATCTAAGTTATCCTTTCTATTTAGGTTTCTTTGCTGTGACATGTTTTCCCTATGTGTGTTGTAGTTTTTGGCAGTAGCTCTCCAGCTTTGAACCAGCTCCCTTCCTACAGTTGCTTTGACACATCAAGAGATGATGTCCCTCATCACTGCATTCTGGGTGGTTTGGGTCTTCTGTAGATCCAAAAATAACATGTTGTAAGGATGAAATTAAAAGTCCAGACACTCACTCACAGAAGCGGAGGCAGTGAGGAATTTTGGTACCTTTAGTTCTTCTCTGACACAGGGCTGGGACAGGCAGCACCATAATGTACCTCAGAGCATTAGGCATGGTCTGTCCTTAAAGGAAGTTTACAAAGTTCCCCACTAAGCTTTTCTACACTGGGCACTACCACACTGCTGTTCCAGGGCCAAGGTAGCTGGAAAGATTCCTGACATTTTAGCAAGAATAAAAAAGCCCATTATATGAAGAGCTGCAGGCCAGAGTGGTGTGAAATAATATTGTGTCCTGGGCACTAATTGCTCCTTCTCTCTTGGCTGTGCCCTGCCCTGGCTGCTGGCATTATGGCTGGCAGCAGCCCCGGGTATCCCTTGAGTGGGCTCTGAGCCCTCTCAGAGGAGGCCTGGTCTCACCAGGGCTTCTTGGCAATTCCACAACAACAACATGTATAATAGCTGGTATTGTTACTCTGATTTCCTAGTGCACACAGCATGCCCAGCCTCAGAAGCTCATAGTCCAGCGATGCTATTAAAGCCTGAATGAGTCTAATTGTTAACTCTGAGCTGAAGTAGCGTATTTATGAGATAAAGAAGTATTTTTCTAAGGGTGAACCACTGAAGTGACTGCCTGACTCAAGCCACAACCTGAGCTGCATTGCCACCTCCTCAGAGCTGTCTCTTTTGCTGGTGGGATGGATTTCAAGAGGTAACATATGTTATCAAGAGATAACATGAGGAGCAAAACTCCCCAGTCTGTGTTCATTTTCCTGTTTAAATCAACGTGTTTTACCATAGCAACTACCAAAGATGGAACCAACAGCAAACAAACACCTATTAAAGCACCCTTCTGAAATATTTATGCTTTGTTCTCAAAAGCCTACTAAGTGCACTGACAGAGCAGTGCAGTGTGGCACTAGGAGCATCAGGAGAGCCTTTTCTCTGCTGCCTGGCAAAGTGGAAAAAATATTCTTCAGCAGTCTGTTTATCAGCCCAGGAGTTTAATCATCTCTGTACAATGTGACTGAGAAACTGGGAGAAGGAATTGACTACAGCAGAGAGCAGGACAGCCTCTTTGTCCTTCTTTCAGTCTCCTGCCAGCCTGGAAGAATGGCTCCGAATTATGAATTCCCTGTTTTTTTTCTAGCCATTTCTGGGGGGAATCTTTCTAACACATGAAAGCAGATAACAAATGCAAGTGGAATTTGTGGAGTGGCAACTAGAAAGTGTACAAGAATGAAAACACAAACTTACATAGGAAAAATAGGAAAAAGGGATCAAAAGAGGATCCCTTCTGATGGTATACTACTCACTTTAGTAGTGGAGGCAATGGTAGATACTCTTGCCCACCCCTCCCCTTGGTCTACTTTTCTGTCACCTCAATGCTGAGGTTTTTACTTCACCTCATTTGGTAGCTGGTGGATCTGTGGACAGTTGGGTACAGGGGGAAAAGTGTCCGTGTCACTCACTATTTTTCTATCCAAATAAGTGATACAATTAAACAGTGAAGAAGCATGTGCCAGAGTACTCCAGGAGAAGGGGTCACTGAAAGCAGCAGTGGACACTGCTCCCAAACACAGTGACAGAGTGGGTACAACTGACCAAGCAAACATCTCAGAGAGCGTCAGCCTTGGTGGGATCTGCGTCAGCCCAGGCAGGCAGGCTGGAAAGATACAGAGAAGATGACTCTTCCCCTGTACAAAGATGATTTACACATGGTCAAAGTATTTCAAACATCTTCCAGTTTGGGAAGCAAGGGAATAAAATGCAACACAAACAGAGGAATCAAAACCAGGCCACGCTTCAATACGCATTTAAATTGGCACTGCCATCAAAGTCCCAGTGTTCTTCATCCTGAATTCACTTGCTTTCAGCCATCTCTTAGAGATGCTTCCTGTGCTCTGCAAGCACAAATTCCAACATACCCATGGAAAGAATCAAAATGAGGTTTCTCCAAGCTGAGTTTTCCAGTCTATTGACCCAGTTGGCTGTTTACCTTTCCTTCATGCTGGGTTACCTGGGCTCATCCACAGAGAGGAAGAGTGGTGTGTTGCTTAGAGTGAATGGCCATGCTGTGGGTCAACAGTGACCCCTTTCCACAGCCACAGTGCCAGTTTAAAAGCAAAACCAACATGAAGGTCTCATACTGCTTTTTAAGGCACATCTCCCCTCATTTAACGTGCATAGATACATGAACAGGATGTATCCTCTGAACAGGATGCCATCAGGTGTGTGAATTAATTCCACACATATTAATGCAGCTACATGGCCTCTTGGACAAGCAGATTTTGTGAGGATGAATTTGCTTGTCTCCATCTTGGACTGCAGTGTGCTGCGGACACACATGCAACAGAGATGGAAAATGCAGCTGTGAAGCAAGATTCCCTTCAGCATAACAGAGAGTCTCAGTCCTTTCAATACTGTCACAAAGTAGCAGAAAGACTTTGAAAACCCAGCTCCTAAAATGGCTTGAAATCTCTCATTTTGCAAACCTAAGAGCTCTAGTGTTCAGCTATGAAGTGGATGCTTACAGAGCAGGAGATGAGCCAAGCACAGAGAATGTGCAGCAGCACGCACTCCACCATGTAACTGCCTGAACCACAGACTTCCACTATCATTTCTTGCTCTAATGGGAGCCAGTGCCTGCACAGACAGGAATGTCCAAGCTCGCCCTGACTACAGCAAAATCAAAGATTTTTTGAGCCAAGCTTGGGGAAAGAAAGGCAATCAACAAACCAGCCCAGCCACCTGGGGTCTCTATAAAAAAACCCTGTTAAAAAGGACATACCACTTCCAGAGGAGATCTGCAAGAAGTAGAGGACTGTCCCCAGTGTCCATGCGCTCAACCTGCTCTGAGATAATAGACCACATTTTCCGCACTTTGTTCAGGCCAGTAAAACCCCCTGAAGTGCTATTCAGTGAATGACATCAATGAATGCAGGGAATAAATAATAGCAAACTGCAGCTTTGTTTTCTGGTGCTGGAAGAGCATGAAGAGGGAGAATTATGTGACCGTTTAACTCAAATGGTGCACAGCTGACTCCGCTCGCCCACAGAGCCCTGTTTATTTATCCAGTGATGCTCCACACAAGTATTTGGCAGACTTTTTCCAAACTCCTTCAAGAAGTTTTTCCTTAAATAAAAGAGCCCCACTGTCCTTTGCAATGTTGCTAATATTCGTAGATTTTCTCCAGTAATAAATCACCTAGATTTCCACCAACATGGAAAAATGAGGCAGAAGGAACACTGTTTTGCTTCATATATTTTTATTGCTTTGTATTGGTTGTTGCTAACTTTTCCCATCAAATCAGGCAGGCAGGTATCTAAGGAGAGGTGCCTGTCACTCAAAAGCACAAAAACCCAACACCCATCATCGCAGTAAGTCACACATCCATGCTGGGTCACAAAGCATGGGGCCAGCTTGCTGACAGCACACACTCACATCATGCACATACGTATCACATCACACAACACAAGGGCCAGGAGGTGGCCAAAGGGGAGAACATCTCTCATTTATATACGTGAGTAGCCCACAAGGCTCTTTCCAGATTTCCAGCTCCAGAGATGAGCTGTGGCCCCTCAGAGCTGCAGGGAATGCAGAGGTTGAGGTGCACCAGCCATACTTTCTACAGCTGCACATCCAAGTGCTTATGTCTTTCTTTCTTTCTTTGTGGTATAAATCTAATAAAAGCTATTATTCTTCTCTGTCCTCTTTGTCTCACTAGGTCAGCAATGTTACTTATACCAAATTTACTACTAAGCATTCATGCCTCAACCTTTTCAACACCACCAGCTTTCTTAATTTCTTTCCTGAACTTGATCTAGCCTACAGCTGGGTGGCTCTGATCACAGGCAAAGCAGGTTCTTTAGACCAACCACAAAAACATACCCTTGTATGAGAAATTTGACTTTAAATCTGAACTGAAATGTTCTTCACTGCTCTTCACATTAACTCCTCCAGCACAGCACTTTGTATTTACCCCTGACCGAGGGGCAAAGGGGAGACTTTGATGGGTACAATTTTTGCCCTTGCTTAAGTTAAACAGATTAACTCTGCTTAGTTGTAAGTTGCGTTAAAACATTTAATTTTTTTTTCTTCTGGTAAGTTGCAGATACACACACAATGCAGATACAAGCACATTGAGATCCCCAGGACAAGAAATGGGCGATGTTGGGCACCCAGTGTGCCTCATGCAGGAACAGGGCAGAATGTCCAAAGCACTTGCAGGAACCTTTCAACTGCTCATCACAGGCAGAGTCAGACTTTGAAGGGAAGTAGGCTGCCCTTTGGCCTATAGGGGAAGGGGAAAGATGAAGTACCTCAGTCCAGAGATGATGAGCACAAGCCCTCAGCACATGTTTTGACTTACTTGTTCTGAATCTCATGATCTGATACATCATTTCTATTTCACACTGCACCAACAGTCGGCATTGGCTATAGTCTGGCTCACCCTAGTGGTCTAAAGCTTAATGAGAAGCATGTAATGCTCCGTAATTACTTTGGGTGATTTAAGTATTAACAAAAAGTAATTTAGTCACTTTTGAGCAGTTAAATTAAAAGCAAACTGGATTTTGCTAGCTGTGGTGTGTTTCCAAGTGATAAATCCCCTTTAACAAATCTCATAAAACCTTCTCTTTTTGCTGCACTGAATGCAATTTGGATTTTTACAGTTCTTTTTAATAGCTCCTCAAATAATTTCCTCAGTATAAAGTCTCCTCCTAGACAGAAATTTAATAAAAAGCTGAATTGCTGTGAAAGGTATGAGCATGATCTAATCTTGCCCACTCTTATTTTCAGACCTTGCAAATGTATTCCTAACAGTCTGAGAGTTAATAATTAGTAAATGCAACAAATTACTTGGAAAATTCAAGCCTATAACCTGACTGGCCAATGATTATTCAGACTTTAATGTTAAAGTCAGATGCCCCCCATCTGTGGACTAGACTCTGTGGTGCAGTGTAACCAGCTATGGTACCCAAATAAAGATGTGGAGTGTCCTACCTGTCACCACAATTGTGACTTTGGCACCAGCAGGGCCTCCAGATTTATAAAGCTGAAACAGTTTGAGTTTGCTGGGTTCAGACCTGGCCAAGAATGCATCCAAATAAAGACATAGAAAATGTCTGATCCTTCTTGCAGGTGGCAAGAAGGCAAAACACAGGAAAACAACAGCCCAAGGACATGAGCCATCATCTGGACCACAACTGAATCAGCAAGAGAAGAATTTCAAAGGCCTCAGAGGATGCAGATGGTCCGTTCTTTGATATACCAATTCCTTTTCAAAGTTATAATTCAAAGATGCAGGAAATCCTTGAAGGGGTCTGCATCCTCCTCTGGGCCATGGATGTCTTCAGACTAGGTTGGGTATCTAACCAGCATTTTAGAAAGTTTGATAATCCAGCTTGTAATTCATTAGCCTTACAGTAGTTTTCTGCAACTCAGATGAATAAATTCATGAAAAGGAAAGAATCCCTGTTTGGTAGCCTTAGGTTCAGAGATAATTTCTGCCAAGCCACAGTCTTACTCTTCCTTCAGATGTGTGTGAGAGGCAACATTTATCAAAAGAAGCAGTTATGGGTAAACTAGTTCAGAGGTTCTTCATGATCAGCCAGATCACATCTGTGTCATGGAGATCAGGGCTTCCCAGCTCCTGCTTGGGCTCCTGCTTGTCTGTGTACAGGTTCCATTTTGGAGAGATGTTGCTTTTCTCCATCACAAAGGATGCTTCCCCACACAAAAGTATCACCCAGCACATGGGACAGAAAGATGCTAGAATAAGGAAAAAGCACATGTGGAAACGTTTGGATGTCCTTAAGTCAGCAGAGCTAATAGAATTCATCCCTGAGCACTTGGGAACCAGCCAAAGAAATTTCTAAAGCATTAGTGATTATCTCTGAGAAGTGAGGGTGGCAGGCCCCAAGGGACAGAAGAAACAACCAGTGTCCTAGCCTTAAAAAGCAGAGGAAAGAAGCCCCAGGAGCTATCCACCAGCCTGCCCGACTCTATTGTTTGGAAAGATATTGGAACAAATTATTAAAGAATCAATATAAACATCTAGAAGATAATAAAATGACAAGAAACAGACAGTACGGATTTCTCAAGAACAAATCACATCAAATCAATCTAATTTCCTCCCCTGACAGAAGAGCCAGCCTGGTGGACAACGGAGAAGCAGATGTGATATATCCTGACAGTAAAAAGACTGTGTACTCAGTATTACATGACAGTGTCATGAGCAAATTAGGCACATATGAGCAAAATAGGAAGATAAATAAAATCACCATAATGCAAGTGCATAAACAGGAGAAAAAACCTCACTTCCCAAACAGGCCATTTAGAGTGGAGAGAGAGGAGCCCTGTTTGCTCATCCATTAATAACTGATTTGTATGATAGCAAAGATAATACAGTTCTACAAGCTGGGAGGCACTGCAAACAATAGGGAGGACAGGATCTGAATTCAAATTGATCTAGATAATGGAAGGAAATCTGTAAGCTGAAACTCAATGAAGAGAAATGCAAAATTCTGTGCTTAGGCAGGAAAAAATCGACTGTACGAACACAAAATGAGAAATAACTAACAAAGTATCACTGCAAGGATGATGATACCAATTACTTTATCACTTCTGTCTGTGTGAAGAGTATTTCCTTTCTGATTACAATGGCTAACCTAGAATTTACTGCTGTGCAGACACTGCTGACATTAACACAGCAGGTAGAGGATCACACTTTTTTATTTTTGGCAAAGAAAATTCCTTTATCCAAGGTTTATTTATTAAAAAGTTACTTTCTTGAGGAAGGAGCTTAAGAGGAGAAGAAAAGCTACTGTTCCACATTAGATCCCTTTCCCACTTAAGGCTGAGTTTTACCCCCAGGACAGCAGCAGTGTGTGCTGCCCTGTGCCCTCCAACCCCTGACAACCCAAAGGATGAGGCTTGCTGTGCTCATCTAGTTCATCATCTCTACAGTGGTTAAACCAAAGGGCAGAGGAAACCTTAGAAATAATCCCTCACCAGTCACCATGCAAAAAATGTACTTTTTTTGAGATACAGTAGCAGGAGTCCCGAAGCACAAGTTTTGAAGATCTTTTACATACCCAAAGATGTGATGCTACCATTTACTAAAGTGAATATTTAAAACCTTTTCCTATCTCTTCAGATCTTTCCTATAATCTTTTAAAAACATTATTAATATGTGATTAAAGCTGTTTTAGTTTCTTTACAATCCATAAATCCCTTATTCTCTCTTCTGGGTAGATAAAGAAAGGTTAAAAGAGAGTATCTGTTGTTTGTTTAGTGGCCAGTACAGCCAAAACCAGGACACTTGAGTATATTTGGTCAGCAGATTTCAGGTGTGATGTGAAGTAACATGAATGCAGGCTGCAGTGTTAACCTCAACACAATGAAATAGGTTTCTTGGAGATGACTCCTTAGCACTACTTCTGTTGAACTGTCTTCCCTCAAGGTCTCCAACTCTAATTTCTGTGTCTGCCCAATTAAATTGCTGGCAAAGACTCCCAAAGGAGAGTGGAGTGCTTAATTGAAAATTAAAGCAACACTTACTTATGTGAACTCATGGATTTTTAAACTTGGCTCTGTGTCTTCCACTGTAGGCCATGTTTCCAACAGGCCAAGGAAGGTTGCTTACGCTGTGCTTCATCTCACAAAGACATGTTATTTCCCCTGATACAGACAAAGACTATCTAATAAAGCAGGAGGAGAAACTGCCTCTGTTTATTGGAAATATAACAATAGGGTCCTATTCTAAATCCCAAGGCAGTATACAGCACAGGGGACAAACAACAGTTGTCATGAGCTGAGATCTCTTGTTGGTGTTATTGTTTTTTTAACCTCATCATCAAAAGTTCAAAACAGATTTTCAGCCAAGTTCATCATTACTGATACAATTCCACTGACTCAATGAAGTTACAGGACATATGAAATAAGCTGCTCCTCAGAGACAACAGTGATGAGAAGAGACAAGCTTTTGACCTAGATCCAGACAAAGCTATCCAACAATTCAGTGTGAATGGATCCTGCCACACTGGGGACCTTCACCACCAGGAACAAAGAGCTGGCAAGAATCCGGGAGCAGAGAAGTTGTATCATTCCTCTTCTTCTTGGCAGCATCTGATTCCAGGTGTTCTCCATGAGAAATTAACAGGTTTGGGGTTAATGCTCATTCACCCCTTGCCCTTTCTGTCTCTGCTGCTGCAGGGACATTGCATGAGGTCTGTGGCTGTGGCCCTTGGTGCCTTCCTTCCAGATGTCCTGAAGACCTGTGGAATGGGAGCAACTGGGGAAGCTGGAGTCCCTGACCTGCCTGCCCCATGTGTGTAGTGAGCCCTTGTCCCATCCCCTCTCTTCATTTCCCTTCTACACAAGCATCTGCCCCCAGCACTAAATGGGGACAGCAAAGCAATTGCTTGACCAGATGTTTCCTACTGCTGAGGAGAGTGGAAGGGAATTTATCCCACCAGAGTACAACTGCAGTCCAAGCCAACACTTCCTGAGCAAATGCATCTTCTTCCAACTCAGCAGCCCATGAGAATGTTCAAGATACAAATCTCAAATATTTGGAATATTAACATCTATCAGTTTCACACGTTCCTTAAAGTAGCATATTTCTTGCATGACTGATCCTGCCATATGGTAACATTAGCCTGTACCATTACCATCTGGCTCAGCTTTAATTTTATCAAAAGCATTTTGACAGGCAGTAGCATCTTTCCTTTTACACCCCTCCTTCTCCTCCCGCCAAAACCTGTATGATTTATCCTCAAATGAACCCAATCTTTGGTCCTGGGTGAGAAGGCTGTCTGTATGTTCTGTCTAGGAAATAGCACTTTGATTCCAAATGCTTTGCATTTGGGAGGCAGAGCTAAAACCCAGGAACAAGAGAAATATCAGACTTCTTTCCCAAAGGCATTTTCCATGTTTTGCCCCTTTTCTCATTTATGTATGACCACAGATATTTTATCATGTACCCTACTCTATTCTTTTTCTAAAGTAAAACACATCCCCACATCTTCCCTTTGAAACTTCAGTGTCCTTTCAGGTAGACACATGATCCTGAGTGAGCCCTCCAGATACTAATGCAATATTGATACTAGTGGCAAATGCAGAAGTGGTAAGAAAATAACCCATTGTGTGACCTGCCTTTCTGTGCTGGCTCAGAACTGCCTCAGAGCAGTCTGCAGGTGGGTTCAGGGCCTTCATCCAGGCTTGCACAATGGTACACAACAGTCCCAAACCCACTCAGGCAGACAATCCATTCAGATGAAAGAGGAGGAAAACTTGTCCCCAGACAGCAGGTCATAATGAGATAAGCTTCTCAAGGCACCTGTTGTGGCCAATGAGGGAGAGCTGGCACCTTGCATGATTCAACAGCAGCATTTTGCTTTGAAAAGGAAATTTAAACCCAGCGCCCTAACTGTAAGAGCAGGAAGCAATATTCTTTGAACATCACCAGAAGAATAACAAAAAGAAATAACTTAAAATATATTTATTTAATCTGAGCATAACATTTTAGCGTGCAATCAGACAGGTCACCACGGGAGGGAAGCAGTGTTTCACTTTTGTTTCTTTTGCAGTCAAAGCTAATTTTTTTCTATTTTTTAATGTGTATTTTGACCATTAGAAAAATCTTTCCGATGTGACAAAGCAATAAACATCCAGTGGTCACATTCAGGTAATTTAAGCTGACAGGTGCTGTTTGGGATGTTGAGTTAAAAACCCCAAGCTCTCAGAACAGCTTGAGGAATAGAGAATTTGTTTTAAAAAAAGAATATTTAAAGGAAGAAGCAGCAATAACACTGTCACAAAGCAGAAAACGCAAGGGAGCAGCTCCCTTGCTACCTGCCTTCATGCTAATCATTCCCATACTCACTGGTCCATATTTAATAGTTGAAGTTACATGGTCCCTCTACTTAGCTAAAAATTTGGCTTTTAAATACTTGATTTCTGGAACAGACAAAATATGGAACTTGTAATGGAATTTCTTCTATACCCATAGCTTAAAGTTAGAGCAGACCTTTCCCTGCAGAAGCAAAGTATTAGACAAACACAGCTTCAGAAAGTTCTGGTTTAAAATACATGAATGAACAAAGAAATACCCGATTAAACTCTAGGCTGATTTATTTGTTCATTTTCAAGTTTTTCAGGCCAAAAAGCAAAACACTTCCATGGTCTCTATAAAATAACATTGGTGCTGAAATGATTGATGAGAAATGAGCCTTTCTTCAGTAGAGTGGCAGCAGAGGGTAATGCCACTGGTGCATTCTGGGCAAAGAAAAACTGACTGCAAGGAATCTTTGGGGGAATTTGGATCTGTATGTTCCTGGAGATCTCCTGAAGCACCTGCACGACCACTGGACACAGGGGAGGCTTGGGCAGGACTGAGTAGACGTTTAAAGTCATCCATGTCTGGATGTCCTCATGTCTGGTTCCTCAACCATGGGGACTCCTCTGTGTGGTAGATTTCTTTCTTTTGGTCATTCCAGAAAAACAAACTCCACTTGGTTTAACATCTTTTTGGCACAGCTTTTCAGTCTCTAGGTGGTGGAGACAAACACAGCTTTCTAGGGGATGGATTATATTAGCTTGGAGTCAGCCGAAAAATCATGGGTGGGAGTTTTGGAATGGGAGCTGGCATTCCTCAAAACCGCATCTAAATGTAAGCACTGTGCATCATATGGGGGCAGGGAAACCTCCATCATGTTGCCTGTGAAAATCAGGCTGCAGCCTCATTAGCTTTCAGGAAGGGAGCCATGTGGAACTAAATCTGAAAATAGCAACTTGCTAAATTTCTTCAGACTCTCCAAGGAGGAAGACGAGCGGTCTTCTTCACACAGCGGTTGGATTTCATGGTTCTTTCCTGCTTCTGCTTCCTGTGGGACCTTTGGCAAATAATCTCATCTCTTGTGTCTCCCTTTCCCATCTGTCAAAGGAGGATGAAAGAGATCTGGGTAGACTTTTACTTGCAGCGGTAAGACTTTGATTCCACAGTCCTGGGCTACGCTGATAAAAATCAAAATGTTGATGCCTGAGACAGAAGTTTCAGCACTGGTGCAATTTGTCAGCATCTCATACTTGTTCCCACGCAAAGATGAATCACCAGAGAACGGGGACTTATCACACTGTATCATCATGTGATGGCAAAACCCACCACCACTGAAGGAAAGCGAACAGCGAGATCCCAGCTGGAGAGAAAAACTGGGAAAGTACACAAAATATTGCAATATATAGGAAACAATCTTGACAATGCAAATGTGGGCCCACATAGGGCTTTTCCACATGCTGGGTCATGAATCTCATTGCTTCACAACTCCTGGTGCAACACACAGTCCAGTAGCATCTTGTGCCCCAAGAAAACCCTTCAGTTGTTGGCACAGTGGGGTTTATGGCCCATGAAGAATCATTTCCAACCATGTAGGGTAGCTGTACCTTTATGGAAGAGTCAATTCATTACACCATTTAATTTGTGAAATGACGCTTCTGATCTTCAAAGTGTTTTACATCCCACACATTTCAGGCAGTTAGCAAGTAATAAAGAGTGAGAATTAATTAATGCTAGCCATACCCCCAAGAGGTATCTAGATAAACATTAATCTACTGATAGAAATAGAGCAATTGAGGTTATGGGATTTGTCCAAGGCCATGGTGGATATTTAGGGCAGAGAAAGACGAGAGTATAGGAACTCTGATTGCAAAGCTCAGTCTTTGCCACTTATGAAATTTATTTTGAGGAGGAACACAACAATAGAAATAAGTAATTTGTATAGAAGTCTTGGCTTGTCTTCTGTACTTTATTTGTGTATCACAAGAACTTCCTGATTCAGAGAGCAGGCAGTAAACATTCACTTTGGCCCATCCCGAGTGTTTATATACACACAAATACATATATATGTATTAAATATAGTGTGTGCATGAGAAAAGCAAGGTATCTGATTAAAGAATTCAACACCAAATACACAGAATAACAAGTGATGATGTGTTATTTTAAAGGCCCACAAGCAGCCTGCTGTCTCAGCGTGGACATTCTTTCCCATGCCAGCTCACTGCCTGCAGTCACCCCATTACAGAACAGAGTCATGTTGTATTCACACCCCCCCCAGCCTCACAGATGGGCATTTTTGGGATCTCACTGTGTGGGACAGTATCCAGCGGTGGAAGCTATCCCAAATTTCTCACCACAATCCATGCTCTCTCTGCAAGATTACAACACTCTGAGGATGATGTACCCTCAGCAGCACCTACTCACCAGAAAATTTCCAGGCCTCTTAACTTACTTCTGTATTCCCACAATTTTGAGCAAATTACTTTCAATGCAAAATAAAAAGACACACCTGGTACACCTTCAGTTATATCTGTGTACGTTCTGGCAAACCCCCATGTAGCCCTAGGGTACAACCTGGAAAGAAAACTAGGCCAACTGAACTCTGTGTGTGTCTCCTCTTTGGAGTTTAAACTTCTGCACAGACAAGGAACTTAATGCTTCTCTTGTAATTTTTGTCCAAGTGTCCACTCTAATAATCTTTGCTTTGCTTTTCTTACTAGTCCTGATCTCCCAAACTGGGCCCATAAAAGAAACCAGCTCACCAGCTTTTTGCTCAGCTTTTTGCACTCAACTAATCTCACATATTTGGGATTTTAATTATCAACACTTGTGCTTTCCCAAAGCCTGTTTGGTCTTCTGATATGAAGATTGTGTAGTAGAAAAATGGCTTTGTCCGCCCGCTCCTTCCACTGTGCTGACTACGAGCTCTACAAACAGCTCAGCTATTTTAATTCTAAAAACTGCATTTGCTATGTCATCTTTAAGGAGTAAAATAATGCTCAGCTGGAGTTTTGATTTCTGCTGGTTTATGTATCAGAACATTAAGCTGCTGCATAGAGCAGGAGTGTGTGGGGAATCCAGAGCACAGCCTGTTACCATGCTTTATTTTTTTGCCCCGTCTGCTTCCAATTTTCAATGTTCTGACTTATTGCTGGTTGTTTCAAAGAGCTACAGAGCATCTGATAGCGTGTGAACCAGCCCACGGCCAGATCGCTGCTGAAATAAGATAACCCCCCAGGCATTAAGCACACAGAAGTTCAACTTGTAGTCAAAGAGGACTGAAGTCAGGTGTGGATTGAACAAGTAGCACTGATTTTCTTCTTTTTTTAACTATGCTACAGTTCGAGGCAGTCCATTAACAGGATTGGCGTGATTATAGGTAGCATATAGGTCTATCTCTGAGTGTGCCTGTTCTTTTTATGAGCACATATAAACAACAAGGGAAACAAGGAAAAGCCCCAGATTGACCAGGAAAAAACCTCAAATGCATCTGGCCACGGAAGATCCGGGTGGGTCCCACAAGCCTTCGCCCCGCACCCCCAGCGTGGCAAACCGGGGGGCTGCCCCGACCCCCAGGCACAGCTCGGGGCCCTCGCCCTCTTCCTCGTCCACTTTGTGCCCGCGGCCTCCACCCGACTCCAGCCGCGGGGCTGTCCGCTAACTTCCAGGCTTCACCCTGACCCGCGGGGCCGCCGTTGCCTGCCGCGCGAGGACCGGCCCGGGGCTTGGTGGCGCCGGGCGGAGGACAGGCCCATGTCACAGCCTGCGGCCCACAGCGCAGAAAGCCCCAGCGAGGCGGCAACTCAACCCCACCCGCACCGGGCCGGGGTCGTCAGCGGGGCCGAGGCGGGCTCCACGGGTCGGAGGCGGAGCCGGGCGGCGGTAGGAGGCCGCGCCTCGGGGGCGGTTGCAGACCGAGGAGGCGGCTCCGGAGTCATCGCGCCTGCCCGGCCGGCGGCGGAGCTCGGCTACAGGGGGAGGGGGGTGGGGGGCGGCTCGGCGGCAGGTCTG